>VWZK01001567.1:743876-914963 GCA_013396935.1 Baryphthengus martii
CCCTGTAGCTGTTGAGTATTTTGACACGGGTGCAAAGGCTGCAGTGTTTCAATTTAGAAATTGGCCAGTGGGATGAGAATGTGCAGCTGCGGAAGGCGCGAGTGCTCTGGCTTCGTCACTGCTCCTCTTGGGTCCACCTATTTCTGTGAGGCTTGTGGGAGCTTAAGGGGATAAAAATGGCCAAGGTAATTAGAAGATCTGGTGGAAATCAGCCAGTCAGGCTCAGAAATTATTGGAGATGAGAGGGCAGTAGACAAATAGATACAATCTGATATGATGGAATTTATTTCCATAGAAAATAAAGAAAAATAAACGTTTTACTATTATTAATTAAAAAAAAAAATCAAACAACAAAACAACTTACTTTAATCCAAGACCTCAGCTGCAATGGCTGAGCGTAGAAGTCGCATAAATCATCCAAGGGCATGCAGTCTAGAGAGGCAACCAGCCAGGGGCAATAGAATAGCGCATTGTTTAGATTCTTCACCTGCTGCAAAGACTACCTGCTTTTTAAGGAAAGTTGATTATCTGGGGATAAAGTAGAAGGTGGCTTTTTCTTTCTCCTCTGGGATTCTTATGATGCTGCATCCCAATGGACTCTGAGGGGTATTTAACTTATTGGAAAGGGTGGCCAGATTCTCTCTCATCTAAATACAGCATCTGCAGTGGTGTGGAATGTGTGGTGTACAGCTGTGAAAGTTCCAGGCATTCAGCATGTCTCCTTTTTCACACAATAGCTTCTATTTATGGGTTTTCATCAAGTTGGGCTCATGCATTCAACTCAGCATATCTTTGTGTGTTTCTTTTCTTCCTTTTTTTTTTTTTTTTGCTTTTATTTTTTAAGGTTTGTAGAAACTCCGAGCCACTTCTCTTGGAAGGAGAGTTACTACCGATCAGCCATGTCCCAGAGCTCGCAGCCCAGGGAATTCCTCAGCCCAGAGGTGCTCCAGCATATCTGGGACTTCCTGGAACAGTAAGTAGCCCTTATGTGGAACCTGTGGAAGAACGTGTTTTGGGGCAGGATGCCTCAATAATTAGGCTATTCAGAAGACAGGACGTTTTGGAATTTTCTATACCTGTTGAATAGAAGATGTGGTTGAGTCTATGACTGACAACTCTTTAGCTCTCAAGAGGTTCTACGTCTAGACTATGGGGAACAGATGCAGAGATCAGCGGTGACACTGACTCTATTCAAGACCTTTGGTTGTTGAGCTGACTGCTTTCCAGCATGCGATTGCTTAAGGTGGATGGTTGGCATTTTCCCTTAAGGAAATGGGGTCATTACTCTATGTCCAGGCTACATGTTTCCCTCTTTTGCTGATGCCAAGAAGCAACAGGAGGTGGAGATAGTGCAGATTTCACCCTGTCAGATTCACTGAAGGAAATAAAACTGACTCTGTTCCTATTCTTGGCTTGCCACGACTGATGCTGAGACAGTTACTACTATAAATCCTCTATCAATTCTGTCTTTCAGTGATTTAACTCCTGAGCTCTTGCCTCATTTTTTTTTTGGTCAGGCAAGTGAAATGTCTCTCCAGGCCCTGCCCTGTTCAGGGGCTGCTCTTAGCATAGCGGGCACTGAGGTACTTGTTTGTTAGTAACCAATTTGTCCTGAGACTGGTCCGTGGTTGTATCTAAGTCCTGGGTGACACTCTAGCACGGTGGGCAGAGGGAGGTGGAAGAGAGACTTTGGCCAGTTTTAACTGCTTTTCTCTGTTGTTTTCAGACCAATATGCTCAGTTCAGCCAATCGATTTAAACTTCATCGATGACCCATCTGAAAATGGCCCTACAAACAAAATAGAGATTAGCATGGACTGCGTCCGGGTGCAGGACACAGAGCTGAATGACCCAATGTGGGTGAGTAGTGGGAAGAACTTACTTAACCCTGGGAGACAGATGGGGAGATTTTTCAGGAGCCCTTCTTTCTGCGTTGCCCCAGGGTCATCTTCCCCCTCTTGGTGAAGGAGCTGCAGCCGCTGCTTCTGACCAAGGAAGTTCTTTCTCACTGTGTCTCACCCACAGAAGCTGGTTTGGGAGCGTCACTCTGGTGACTCTGGTGGTGGTGAACAGTGGTTCCCCATATGTGGCTATACTGGATGGTGTGTGAGCTAGCATCGCTCCTCTGTGCCTTCCCAGGGCTGTGAGCAGGAGCAGGGCAGGCTGGCTCCTTACCTCCTGCTGCAGCAGTGACAGGAGAGAGGGATGAGGCAGCTAAACAGGCAGAAGAGCTGAGAAATCTCATGCACTTGCCTGGATGCTCAACTGTCCCTGTTCTCTCCCTGCTTGGAGATAGTTTATGTGGCCTTGGTTAAAATAGTTGGTGTTCTGAGCGCAGTTGCCATTTTGCTGAGCAACGATAGGGCTTCTTCACTGGTTTTTCTTCTCTTGAAGATTAGATATGAAAGAAAACTTTGTTTCAGACCACATTTGGTTGTTTATTATTGTTGTTTGGTTGGATTTTTTTCTCCTTCTATGTCTTCAGATAGGCAAAGCTAGAGAGAGTCTTGGCCATGGGTGTCTCACCAGTATGGCTCAAGACTGGAATGCAGATCAGACACTGGTGGTTGCTGGTTCATTGCCTTTGGCACAAATTGACCAGCTCTTTTTTAGCACTAGCTCTGGTGGAGGAGCCAGATGCTGTCCTTGAAGGCTGGAGCAGGAGGTATTTCAGGAGTTTAAGCTATTTGTGTCCTGTTTCTATTCTTCCTGGGTTTCGTATGCTTTGGGGTAAAATTCATGTCTGGTTTGAAACTTGTGTTGGTATCTGAAAATTTTCTTGTTCCTCTATTTCCAACCTGAGAAAATGTATCAATTAATTCTCTGGCTAATCAACCACCATTTTTAATGTGCTTAACAATGGCATGTTGGTGGTCTGCATCCTGGCAGTGTTTGTAACCTGGAAGATTGTATCTGCAAAGAAAGAGCTCTCGGGTCATGCTAATTGCAGTCCCTAGTGACAGAAGGTTTGACCTGTTACTACTGCTCTCTGGTTTGACTCCTGGGGAGGCTGCGGTGCTCTTCTCTTTCCTTGCAAGACTGTAAAGGGTAAAAAGACCACTTTGACTTTTGGTGTGTGCTTGGCTAATGTGGTGAATCTAATCCATGCACACAAGGAGAAGTGACTGACATCAAGTCTGGTTATCTTTTGCTTCTGAACAGAGCAGTTGTGTGCAAGACTTCAGCACCTGGATCTCAGCTACAGTAGCACAGCTCCCATAAAATGGTGTCTCTTCAGTAGTCGAGAAGAGTCTTCATGTTTAGAGGGGCTCCTAGTTTTCAAAGTGGATGGTAATGTTCTGTTTGAATTACTACGTCCTCTTAAAAAGCAATCCCCAGTAGTTTTAAAGTTTATCAGCAGAATCTTTGCGTCTTCCATGCTGAAACCTGGGCTAGCTGTATTGAGCGCTAACAAAGCTTCCCCATCTCTGGTTCTTCTGGACTATTTGCAGAGCACTGTGGTAGCTGACAGGCTCACTTGAAGCCCTTGTTTAAAGTCTCCCTCTCCTGTCTGTGGTGCAGTGAAAACATGAATTGAAAATCCCTTCCTCTTGTCCTCTCTGAGCGCTGTGGAAGTGAATGCCGGGGCTAGGAGAGGAGGCCAGGCAGCTTTTGCTATGTAGTTACCTCTTGCTTACAATGAGCTTGATCTCAGCCTTGCAGGAGACATTTTTGGAGAGGCTGAGCTAGCTGCACAGTGACTTCTTTAAGAAGCGCTTTTCACTGACAAGCTGAAGCAGGAGCTGGGAAATTCCATCCCATCCACACTATTACTGTAAGGCAGTGGCTTGAAGTAGTACATTTATGTATGTACAATAATAAATACTCCATTTTATCTCCAGTGGAAGACAGAACCTTCACTCAGTTGAATGCTGGACAAAAGCCTTTACAAAGCAAAATATGCATCGCAAACCTGTGCAAACAGCCCGTCTTTTAAAATGAGGAAAGCTCCTTTTACTCCCCTTACCACCACCACCTCCCTATAAATTTGCAAACATCCCTGACAGGTGACAACTCCCCCTTGCAAAGAAGTCTGTGTTTGCTTTGCTGTTGTGAGGCTCGAAGCCGCTGCAGTGCTGGCAGAGAATGTGTAGCCTGGGGCAAGGTGTTTGCTGTTTGTCGGCTTTAATCTGAAATACCTTACAACCCTCTTCCCCTCCAGCTTCTCTTTTCCTTTGGATAGCTTCGGGGCAAGAGCTCCCCTTGCACCTGTCTCTCCTGTAACCTCAGCCGTGTCACTTCTAGACACGAGGTGCTGCACGCAGCTGATTGCAGCAAGGAGTTGAAGAGGGCAGATAAACACAAAGGAATGCAGCAGAAACAGAGGGGCCCTAGGAGATGAACAGTGAGATGACGGCAGAGTGCTTTTTATTATTAGATTTGTCATAGGAAATGAGCAAAGCTAGCTTTTCTCCAAAATGTACCACCACGGGAGATTTAAATAGGTGCGAAGCAATTAAGACAGGTTTACTTAAAGCAATTGTCCTTACGTGGACTTTAAGGCAATCCCAATCAGCCTTTTAAAAACTCTGCACCTTCTTGCAACTTAGGAAAAAGGAAACGGCCTTGAAAGATGTTCATCCATGATACCAACAGTTGTGTTGGTGACAGCTTTTTTTCTTGTTTGTGTTTGTTTTTTTGTCGTTTGTTTTCTTTTATCTCATGTTTTGTTGATGCACTTGCTTTTTCAATGGGAAAGGAGCTACAGTGTTCAGAGATCTGCCCGAAGAAACTGCCCCACCAGTGGGCAGGAAAACAAGCGTGATTCCTGCCCTGCCAAACATCTATCAGTTGTGTTCATTGCCTTGAAAATGCAGCTATTTGGGGAGAGAGCTGGAGAAGGCTGAATGACAAAGAAACCCCTCTCATCAGAGCTACACCTCTGTCCCTTGCTAAGCCAAGACCTTGCAGTTCTCACACTCTTGTTTTTAAGGAAGAAATATCCTTCCCATGTGCCATGTAAGAGAAACTGCTGATCTGCACTATGTTGGGATGAAAAGAGCTGGAGGGGACAGGAAGAGAATTTGCAGGTCTGGTGGAACATTAGGCAGTCTGCAGCCTTCCTTGGCTGTGTGCCTTGTGACCAGCTCTTTCACAATGTCCTGGGTGGCCCGCTTTTGAGGCTGTTGGCTGTACTCCTTCCTCTGTTATGGTGCTAGCCACAGGCAGGCTGGGAAATCCCAGCAGACATCTGCTTTTTTGCATAGCTAGAGTGAGGGACTGGTGGTGCCCATGGGTGCAGAGAACATTTAGTCTCAGCTATGGCCCTGGCTTGGGAAGGAGCTGCAGGTGACCAGGAAGGTAAGTTGAATGTGCATCTTTGTAGGCCACCTGCTGTTTGCTAGGAGGTGGTCCCAACCTCTTCTCTGACCAAGGATGTGGCCACCAACCATGGGGTCTGTGGTGGGGTGGTGGCCATCTCCCTGCATTCAAGAGGAGCAGTGGTCTCAAAGACTGTATCCTGCAGCACTAAAAACCAGGTAATGTTATAGGAAATTTTTTTTTTAATCTTTTTTTTTTTCCCCTAACTGACTTAAATGCCCTGGAGCTACAGAGAGGAGGGATCTGGAGACCTCTCTAGGACAGAGCGTGTGGCAGTGCAGTAACCCCTGCATTGCCCTGGAGCCCTCACAGTGGCTGTCAGCCTGTTGTGCCAGGTGCAAAATTGCCTTCCTTCACCATTCCTCAGATGTCCTTTAAACTGCTCACTGATGCTAAGAGATGCTAGTCTGAACCCAAAACAAAGTTGCTTTGGGCTAAGGACTTCAGCAGACAGCATCCTGATAAAAGTGTTATTTGAGGGGCTTGCAGAGTCTGAAAGTCTTCTGCCATCATCCCAGAAGCATGCCCAGGGCTCTGGGCACCTAATCGGCAGGAGTAGGAGTGCTGTCCCCAGTGATGGAGCAGCTCATCCCCCTCCCCCATACATACCTTCCTTTCATGCCCCTGAGCAAGCCGCCGTCCTCCCTCCCGCAGCCCCTTGCCTAACCAGTTCAGTGGAATGCCTTTCCCCAGACAGTCGCTGTGGTCAGAGTTTTCTTAACCTGGATATGTCCCTCCCCACAAAAGGGAAAGAGAATTCTTTGCCTTTTATTTTTATATTTGTCCTTCGTCATCTTCTGCTAATCCTTGTGAGGATTTGCTATGTGGGCTTTGGTTAGGCACCGCTGAGCTCCCCATGGAGTGGGAGTCTGCAGTGGGGATGGGAGTATGGGTGCTTCAGACAGGACTGTGTCCTTTTGGGTTCGAGTCTTCAGCTTGATAGGCTATGAGTGTCCCAAGCCTGCTGGCTATACAAATTATGGAGGTGCAGCATGTTTCATTATTTTAAAAATGGGAGAGAACTTTAGCTTTACCTTCACTGTTCTCCTTTATACATAGTGGTGGAGATAAAACTGGTCTGTAGGACACACTAGATGCGGCCCACGGAGATGTTGAGGCTCTCAGCCTCAGCACTTGTACCAATGACACATCTTGGAGCTGGTATTTGATGCTTCTCAGTGGAAACAAGAAACCTTTTCCAGTTTTAACCTGCTGTAGGGTCGTGGAGGAACCACCCCAACCATCTTTCACAGGATACTTTCTCATGCTGCAGCCCAGTGAGTTGAAAAGGAGCAGGGCTGAGGCCCTCACAGAGCTACCCTGGCCCAAGGTGACTTCTGGCTCTCTTATGCGTGCTCTCAGTCTTAGCACTGTGTCAGTCAGTTCAGTAATTCATATTTGGTCATCATGCACTGAATTCCTGGGTTCCTGGGAGCCCATCCTGGCAACTGTGGTTGAGATCAGGTGTGCAATAGGACAGACAGATGGTAAAAGCCCTGCACTGTTCAGAAGGATGTCTGTTGTGTTCTATACAGTGCTTTAAATATTAAAGCATGGGCTCTGATTTCTGATAACTTTTAGTTGCTTGCTAAAAGTATGGGTTTTTTTCTGGACCAGGAGAAGGGAATGCCACTTGCTGCAAGGTAATGGCTGAGGAAGCATATGAAAGCTGGTTAGGAGGCAGTGGGACCGCAGGACAGGGAGGACATTGCTGCGTACCCACAGCAGGGCAGGGAGCTGGCGTGGCATGCGTGGCATGGCTGAGCAGTGCGAGAAGAATGTGTCTGTGCAGGGACTGACTGAAGTGTGTGGTGTGTATTTCCCAGGGCTCTGGCAGATGCCACAGCCCTGCCTTTTGTTGGGAAATGATTTTGAACCTGGAGGATAAGGCTGATTTGATAAGTAGATGCAACAAAGTGGGTTGTGTGGCCATCTGTTTCCATGCGTAAGTGTTCCTGGATTGACCATAGAAAGGAAGGAAGGACTCTGTAGAGCACAGGGATGTGATCAAAGCTTTTATTACTGTCTGGTTTGTGCTTGAGAGAGTTTGAGGCTTGCCAAGTTTCTCCTCTTTGTGGGTATTTGTTTGTTCCATAGATGTGCAAAGAAAGTTGAGATTATGCAGAGGCATTTCCCTAATGAGTAAATGCATTATTCTGTTGGAAGTTTCCCTCCAGCACCTCTTATGGTTGCAGTTGAACTCATAAGGTCTCCTCATTTAGGCTTGGCTTTGTAATCCTGCTGAATGTTTAATCTTCTGCAGTGTAGATCCTTCCAAATGATCCAATCATCACATTTAGGACTGCAGGTCCAAATCCAGAAATGGTCAATTCTTTTAGCTAAAGGATGCATATAGAAAACACATTTATACATTCATTTTGGCCCAAGCCTGAAGTCTTCTGTGTGTAACAGGGCTCTAAAGACACATTTAGCTTTCTTAAAAATAATTTTTCACTAGCTCCGTTTCTTGTGCTGTTTTGCTCTGATTCTGGCTGCAGACCAGAGCTGGCTGCATTTGTTTTCCGAGGAATGCAACCAGTTGATGAGTATCACTACACCAAGTGTTTTAGGGAAATTGGCATTAAAAAATAAATTCTCAATGTTATTTAAGATAACCAATGGATGATTTGTCTGCTCTGCCATAGATTGCTTTGGAAGCATATTTGAAGTTCCTTTAAATATTTCTGTCCTTTTAGTATCTTGCTTTATGTTCATCTTGGGAAGGAATAAACTAACTTTAAGCTGAAAAGCACAAACCTACTGGGAGAGAGCCATGTGTGAGACGGAGTGTTCTGTGTTTGTTCTGGCTTGGCTTAGAAGGCTGGCTTCAGCTGCTCGGCTCAGCTGGTATTGCTATGAGCACTTGAGGTGAGAGAGTGCTGCTATTGTGAGTCCTGTCATCTTCCTACATGCAAATACTTCTGAACAAAAGAAGCAGTTGCTTCAGAAAACGTCTTCCCCAAGCAGCTAGGCCTGCCTCCAAAGGTTTCCATGGTGCTGCACGTGCTCCTTGCTCAAGTATGGAGCAATAATGCATTAATGCTTACTTGACATCTTTAAAAGGTCTATACAAAGAATTGGCATCTTGATCTTGGAGCCACAGATCAACAGATCACAGGCGCTTTTGCCTCCAGAACAAGTGTAAGGTTTATTCTGTCTTGGTGGGAACTTCACTGTATATTTCTATCTAGTTGAAAGGATCACATTCTGCTTTTTTCTTTTTGAATTATAAACATAGTTCTCGTATTAGCAGGGAACGCTTAGATTGTGTTACAGCCTGTAAGTGATAAACCCCTTGGGGCAGTTTGTGTTTCAGCAAACCACAAAGCGCAGCTTGAACACCAACAGAAGTGGAATGGCCGTCCCCAAAGTTCATCTTGCTCTGGACTTCGTAGAGGTTGTTATTTTTTTTTAACAACATGTACAGGTTGGTTTTGTTGGCGTTTTTTTAAACTTGATTACTGGAAGAAGGGAAATGGGCTCCTTTTGTCAGCTACAAACAGTAATGAATTGAGCTGTCCATATCCAGTCAAATGAAACCTTTGCTGAGCTTTGTGGTACCCCTATTTGTGGGGTAAAGGGAACGGAGGATGGCGAGCACCTTGCAGTGCTGTTGTGAGCTGCAGTGCTGACTGTGCCCGGGAGGGGTGGCCAGGCTCAAGAGACACACCTTTCACGCTAAAACAAATCTGGAGCACAGCCCTGGGAATATCTCGCTCCCCTTCCTTGTCCAACACAGCCAAAGCATGCGTGCTGCAGCGAGCTGTAGGGTGTAGCTTTTGTTTTTAAAGTTCTCTCTTGCATTAATTGGGATTCCTGCTTTGAAGAAAGTCTTCTGTGTCCAAAGTCTCACTGTATATGTTGCTTCGTGGTTCTGCAGATCCTGCCCACAGTCCTGTTAATGACTATTATTTTTTCCTCCAATATTTCATGTGGAGAATTTTAGACTAGGTAATATTCTCTTGTGAATGGCTCTACCATCTGCTTTCCACTTCATTGTCACTGATTTGATAGCATTTAAATTAATGAGGGAGTGAATTGTCAGGCAGTCACAGAAAATTAAATCAATCTCTGTGAAGTGTAGATTAAGGAGTGGCTTGTGGCCTGGGTTAGTTCGCTCACTGCTGAATGAACTCTTTGCTAATCAGTGTCTGAATTTGCAGAGATTAATGAAAGATCAAAGGGGTTTTCAGTAGCGAATGTAGCTGTCGCTCTAAAAGCATGGATTTTTATCTCTAGCCTGCTTAAACAGAAGGAAAATGTACCCTGAAGCATTCTCTTGTTTCTCTGTGAGGGTATGGGTGGATATGGTGGACCTCATGGTCATGTCCATACTGGATTAGAGTTATACAAATCAGAAAATGTATTGCGTTTGGGTGAGATGGAGCAATCAATCTTCTGGGGAAGGTCTCTAGGCAAGTAACTGAACCTTATAACTGTTGCCGTATTGGTGGTGGACAAGCATGTGAGAGCAGACTAAGGCCCCTGGACAAAGACCAGCACTACAAAAGACCACACTTCTGCATAGGAAGCAAGAAGCAAACAGGCTCCCAGGCTGCCACTGGGTGTTATGTTGTGGCCCAACACACCAGGGCAATATAGGATAACAGCAATGTGCTCACGTGAGTGGTGTGAATTACCATTGGTTGCAGGGTCAGGGTTTAACCAGAGGTTTTGGAGACAGCTCTAGAATTATTTCAAACTGAGAATTTTATTTTTTTTAATATTGGATTATTGTACAGGGCCTTGGGTGGGAGGGAGTTGTCAGTGAAGGAGAAGCTGGCTGGAAAGAGCTGCTGTGATGGTGCAGTTACGAACACTTGTGTGTTTCCCGAGAGCAATCTGTAGTTTATACAAGATAAGGGAAGAATAACACTTTCCCCTCAGCTGCTTGTGCAAGAGCAGCCCTGGTCTGTCAACAGTTGCTCCTCTCTCCTAATTAAAAACAAAGGCTCTCTAATCTGTCACTATCTCCTGCTTTTCCCTTTCCCTGGCTGGAGCCTCTGTCTCCTGCTGGGATACATGTTTGTGCCATGACCCTGTCCCACCCCTAGCTGGAGGAATGGGGCTGTTCATGCTGCTCAGGAGCAATTCTCATCAATTTTCTTGTGTGATTTCCTCTCTTTCACTTTTGCAAAATATTTTACAAATACATTGGCAGGGTGGGGGCTTGGGTCAAGCACACTGTGGATCTTGACTCAAGATCCTCATCAGGCAAAACCGAAGTTTGATTGTTGAGGGTTGCTACATCAACAAAAGAGCTGCTGATAGCAGAGTCTTGAACCCCCAAAGTCCCCTGGTCATGTCTCTATGCTCGAGTCTCTGCTGACTCATGGTTTTGCACTCATAAATGTAAGAGTGTCTGCTCAAGTGTCTTCTGGCCCGTGGTTTTGCAGGCTTATCAGCTGCCTTGCAAAGATCTCTGTGTCCAGACAGTTGTTTCCTTTTATCTCTAAACATTTTTAGTGAAAACAACTGCTCTTTAAGGAGAGCTACAAGGATACTAAAAAAAAAAGTCGGAAAACTAGCTTAAAAGGAGTGTCAGGAAAAAAATGACACCACTTTTTGATAAATTATCTGTATGCTTGGTGCTTGTCCTGCATTGCACACCAACTGTGGAAAGTGAATCTCTACTGGTGCTTTGGTGGGAATGACCTCCCTTGATGGGATTGGAGGGTTTGGGTTGTACAGACTGTAGGGAAGGTGTGGGGACCTTGCATCATCTTGGCTGGAGAGTTGAATCTCTCCAGAGTGTCTTGCTCTCTTATTAAATGGAGCTCAGCAGCCAGAAGGCAGAGTCCCTGGGGGCTGTGTGTGCCCTTCCTAAACCAATATTGCACAGTGGTTGTGAAGGGAACTGGTTTTGTTTCACAACTTTTCCACCTTCCTCTCCCTGCTCGCCTGTAGCGTTATCTCCTGACATGTTGCCATTAACTCTCTAATTAGCCCTGGGGGTGTTCTAGGGGAGATAACAAGGCTGTAGGAGCTCAAATAAGCAGCGTGCGCAGATGTTTACCCAGGGTCGGAGGGCAGGGCTGTTGTGACAGGCGATTGCCTTGGGGAGGGCATGCTTCTTGGAGGAAGGAGAAGCCGACCTGTGCCGTGGGCAGAGCTGGGAGCAGGACTCTCCTCCTCCCCTCAGCGAGTCTATCTCTTTACCCTGCACTGTTGAAATGGAGCGGGGGTTTGAAGGCAATTTGAAGTCCTTGGAAGAAGGAATGGATCCTCAGTACAAAGCACCTGCAGCAAGGGCATGTTTCTAGCTTTAAAGATCATACACTTGAGTGCTTTCCAAAGGAAGTTCTGGGCGTCAGACCTGTTCCTGGATTGGTGGTGGGGAAGCCAGGAGGGCATAGCATATTTGCTCATGCAGTGCTCCAGAGCAGCCTGCCTGGGATGCACACAAGTCTGTACCCAGTCAGAAGTGGCCAGGATGCTGCATTTCAGCAGCATCTCCTTTTTTTTTTTTTTTGAATTTGTTTTGTCTTGCTATAGATTTTTTGTAAAGGGGAAAGTCCCTGTTTCAGTATGTGCTGGGTTCTTTTTCCCCTCGTCCTTGTGGTTTGAGCAATGAAGACCAACTCTGCATAAATTTTCAAGAAGGGAATGTGAGTTTTTTGCATTTTGGAAAGTATTTTCTTTTTTCTCTTTAACCTGGCTACATGGCTATTGCAGTCTATCAAGTCTGTCCCTGTAAAGTTTTCACTGGAAAGATTCCCAAAGCCAGTTGACAGAGGCTTGCTTTTTGAGCATTCAGCAGTTAATAAAAAAAAAAATCCCACAAAACCCCACGTTCTACTTTTTTTTTTTTTTCCCCCCCTCCTTCTGTTATCTCATTCTTAATTTGTAAACATTTCTGAGCTGAGTGAATGTCACAGTCCATGATGACGCAGTTGATCCAGATGCTATTTTTGTAAGAGTGGAGAGGTCTGAGCAGATTTTTTTTTTTTGATCTGCAGGAAATTCTGCATGAACCACCTAAAACACAGGCAGGTGTGTGCACATGCACACCCCCCTCCCTTGATGAGAAATTACACTATCTCCAATGTCACTACAATCACGTCAGTGATAGTCTTAATTGTTGTGATTTAGTGCATTTACCTTGCGTTCAGGAAGGGTTATTGAGAACTCAATGAGGGGTACCAGTGAGAGAGGCTGCAAAGAGCCATATAACAGCACGGGGAAAGTCCATTCAAACAAAGAATCTGAATCAGCAGTTTGACTTGGCCAGTGTCTTATTTTGGAAACTTAGGGGTCTTGTTTGCATAGTAGTTTGTTCTTCAGCACACTAACAGGAGCCACAAAGCTCTGCCAGAAGCTTTCTAGAATATCTGAGTCAGACCAAGGAGGGTTGCAGCTGAAACTTTCAAATCTAACTAGCAATCATTTTTAGTTTCCTACAATACTGGGGGTAAATTGCTTTAAAGAGACTTCCTTTCCCGAGGCTGAGCAGCTTTGCGCCTTTTTTTTTTTTTTTTTTTACTATTATTAAATTCAACCTAACTCAGCATCCAAAGTGTGAAGTGCCAGGCTTTGCAAACCTCCTCATGCGTTGGGTTGATTTCTTTATTTTCTGGTTTGTTCTTTTACTGTTCAGGGTGGGGAGGAGCTTGTTGTACTAGAAGAATAGAATTAAACCTTGTTCATCTGGCCTCAATATGAAATAATTAGTTTTACCACGTGAAAGGAGGGCCTTTGCCTGAATCTGTTTACTACTTCTGACTAGACTAACTGGTGTACTAAAGTAAATCTCTATCCACAAATATTGTCTTACTGTGACTTCTGACCATCGCAGCTGCAACAGGACTGATGTTGGTATTTCCCTTGGAGACCTGTCCAGAAGGCTCAGGTACATAACTACCACTGTCCATTGTTGAGAAGTGAGCATGCAGTTTGAGGAGGTGGGGGGTGTCCCTTTGGTTTTGTGACTCAGCCATTTAAGTATATGCTATTTCAAGGAATTGGGTTTTCCTCTGAGAGCCTCTAAGAGATGTTGCCTCACTGCTCCTAGGTTGTTGGAGGCTCATTTATGTGAAATGTTTATATCTGCAAAAGGAGGGCATCAAATGAGACTCCAGGAGCTTTTTCTTTCTTGTGGCAAGGTAGAAAGGCGAGTGATCAAGTTTTTACTTTTTCGCCATCAGTGCTGATATGAACATTCATGATGTGACACCAGGCTATGGGGCAAGGGAAACATTGAGAGGGTTGCATTTCCATCAGTGAAACAAAGTTTGGAGCCTTGGGGTGATGAGAGGGGTATACTTGTGCCTGGGTTGCAGCAGCATTGGTGGGCATAGTGTCTGCTCCATGCTCTGTAACCTCCAGCCACCCCTGTCAGAGTGGTGGTGGCCTGTTTTGTGTAACTTGTGGATGACTGATTTGCAAAAAGCCACTTGTCCACCATCCACTTCAAGGTGACCGCACAGGCTAATGCCTCTGAAACACTGAGCCAGGTTGTGGCTGTGTGTGCAGAAGGCAGGGATTTGTGCTGACATGTCAATTTATTCATGCTATATACACTTCTCCCCATGTTTGACATGCAGATCCTTTTGGATAAACTTCCACATATCTCTGCATAGTGCATCTGGATGTTGCTTCACCCACAACCACCTCCAGCCACCTGTGGGACAGAACATAGCAGATATCTAACACAAAAGTGCTACATTAATGACTTGGAAAAGGAGGATCTTATGAGTTCCATAGCATAGCTAGTAAAAGAGGTGTTTGCAATGACTTGCTGAGGTTGGGAGACCTACGTATGTACCTTGCCCTCATTTTTCCTTCCCCTCCATAGCTTTTGAATTCATTGGACAAGATCAAAAACATGACAGTATTCAGGAGTCAAAATGATCCTCTGAGTACTGCATAACTTTTCCTTGCTGTTAGACAACAGAAAATCCACAGATGACTTCTAGCTTGATGTCCAGCTCAGTGCAAGCTTTTTGGCTTGTACCTGTCTTGAGGGAGCTCAGATAAGAGCACCAGGCATAGCCCTGGTTCTTAGGTGGTGCTAGGAAAGGTGGAGAGGAGGGGAAGGGGCTGTAGTGGTGGCCTTTTGACTTGTTTCTGTGATGTAGGAAACCTGCTGTCTGCTCTTGTTGGTACCTCAGGAGCACTGAAGGTGGGTGTGGCCCCAACCCAAGCTGGTGGGGGTAGGTAGGGCCCTCCCTTAGCTGGAGAGGGCTCAGTGCTCCTTTCTGCAGCCTGTTCTTGGAAGCACCTCCTTGCATTGTGCTCAGTGAGGAGGAATTGGGGAGGTGCGCTATGAAAATGCTTGCAACCTTTTGCTCTTATGCCCAGCAGTCCTCTCTTGAGCTCTACTCACAGGGTTAGAGCTAACAGGAACACCTAGCCTGCTTCTCATGGTAAGGAGCTGTTGCAGGGTAGGGTGGACACTGCAGTCCTCTGTGCTGTATTTGCTCCTGTGTTTTTTCCTGGCTGAAGGTGGTTTTGCCCCATTTCATTACTGGCAGTCTTACGAATGTGCTTCTTGTCTATAGCCTGGAGAGGGGCTGATGTGAGCTTGCAGTCTCCTTTAATTCACATATGGGGAGGAAGTTGTTGGTGGCTTCTGCTGCCGCTGTGTGCAGAAGACAGCCTAGAGAGCCGTCAGCACCTTGAGCCGCACAGCCTGCTTTCATCTCCCTGCGAACCTGGAGTCCCCTCCCTACGTGCCCAGAGAAGTTGGGGTTAAATGATGCCCAAAGGCAAGGGAGTCTGCATGTTGAGGAGGCACAGCAGCGGCTTGGCTGCACAGAGGTGTTGAGGCCATGAGTGGGTTTCAGCCCTGCCAGGGACCCTTCTCTGTGCAAAGCAACTGTGGGTGGGTCACTCATCGCCCACGGCAGGAGTTTTGGTGTTCACTGTGAGTGCTCACAGTTCCTACTCAGCAATTAGGCACTGATCTGCTTGACAACAGGACCTCAAATAAAAGTCTGAAGCGCTGTCATTAGGCTGGGAGGGCAGCCGGCTGCGCTCTGATCTGGATGTTTGGTTTCCCCTCTTCCCCTTTCCCCACCCTTTTTAAAAGGTGTTTTGTTTCCCCTTGCTCGATGGCGCTTACGCTGCTCCTTGGGAGCAGGCGGAACGAGCTGGCTTTTGCTCTCACCCTGCATACACTCACTCGGTGGGACGGTGGCAGATCCTTCCAAGTGGGACCCTTCCAGTAGGGCATTCCAGAGCAACTTGGGGTGAGCCAGCTCCACTCCAGGAGGGCAGCCAGTACCGGCACAGCCCAACCTCTCACCACTGTGTGCTCCGGGTGTCCGGGTGTCTCTGCTCAGGACACCGGGACAGGACGGGGGATTTTGTTTGCTCCTTCAGTATAAAGTCACAGTGGGGCTGTTCTCCCAAAGATCAACTCTTGGATAAGTGCTTTTTCTGTCTTCCTTTTCAGAATCTTTAGTTTGCTGTGGACACAGTGTCCAGGTATATATATTTTATTTTTTTTTATTTTTTTTTTTTTTTACTGAGCAGTACACAACATTTTCTCCCATGTGTTAATTCAAAATCATGAGTCCCTTTTGGACAAGTTTTTTTGTGGTGTGGTTGGTTTTTTGTTTTTTTTCAGTTTGGGTATTTTAACACTTCCTCTTTTAAGTAAGATTATTTTAAGGCTTATTACCATGCTATGAGTTAGAAGCAATTGCAAAGGAGGGAAGATAATGTAGCTGGAGTGATGTCCTGTGAACACAGGACCTGTTGGCTGTGAGCATGGATGAGAGCACACAGATGTTGAAGAATGTAGCAGAATTACAGTGCATGAAATGGTGAGCTCCTTGTGGGTTTTATCCCAGACCTGCATGCTGCAGCAACCAGAGGCTTGGCTGCGTTACTGCAGCTCTGATTTCGAGTATTGTATCTCAGTACCTTCCCCAACATTTTAGGCTTTGGTAGCAGCAAAGCCTGTGCCTCAAAAAAAAACAACAAAAAAAACAAAACCAAAAAACCAAACCTTGGAGTCTTATCAGAAAATAAATAAATGGGAAAAATTTCTTGAAGTGGCTTTTTTGGAGCAACTCCATGGCTGTCTTTTGAGTTCCGAAACTTGTAGAAAAGTGACAGTTTCCTTTCTTCTCTTTATTTATTTTTTTTTTGGTGTGTGTGATTTTCCCCCCCCCCCCTTCCCTTTGCTTTTTAGAGATTGGTGATAAGGAATTCTAACTACTTAATGAGCTGGGAGAGGCCTCTCTCCATTGGAGTGGAGGACTCCAGGTGGCACTTTGACAGATTGGACAGGTAAGGCAGGAGAGCCCCACCTCCTCCTCCTTGCCTATAGTTAGGTATATAAGGGAAACTTCAATTATGCAGAGGCGCACACTCCGAGTCCTGTTATCTTCCAAGTAGCATCACATATTTTTAGGGTCTTCTAGGGGGTGGGAGGTGTTTGTTAAAATCCTGGAGCCAGAAGAAAGAACAACAGCATTGATCAATTTGACTGCTAACATGTTGTACCTGGAAAACAATGCCCAGTCCCAGTATAGCGAGGTAAGGATTCTAGGTTTGAGCTATGATATCTTTAATATATATTTTTATTTTTAGAGAATGCATGCAATTTCTTCACCCCTGTTGTCCCGAAGTTAGATGTGGACTGTACACTTATTTTTTGAAACTTTTGCACTTTACAATGGGAAGTAGAGTTTGCTGGGCTCAATATTAAAATGAGAGAGAACTTTGAGTCTTTACATTTGGTGCAATGAATTAGTTTTGGGAACCTTGATCAGCCAAACATAATTTTCTTTCACTGAAGAACTAAGGGAAAAGCAGTCGCTTACTATGGGCAATGCGTACAGATTGCGTTCCCGTAGACGTCTGAACAGTATCTGTGTTGGCTGCATTAAAACTCATTTACTAGTCTTTTACTGCCAAAATTATTGCTTGTCGTTAAAATTTAATAGCATCTAAGAAATAACAAAAAATGCAATATAAACCCTTTTTTTTGGTTACCTTTTTGAGTAAAATAATATGCAAACAGAGGTTCTTTGCTGCAAATATTACATTAGCGTCCCCACCAACAACTCTTTTACTCAGTGCTGTTAATACCTTGCCTCATGACTTGCAGCAGCAAGCTATTTTATACAGGGTGTTTTGTCTAACCATATTGTATGAGGATGAATGTGTGCACAATAGATGCATTTTGCTTTCTACAGCCTTTTGCACTGCATGGGCGCGAGTGGAATGCAAGCTTCAGGTGTAGCTTTGATTTTATTTTTTTAATTATTATTATTTTTGTTTATTTGGTTACTTTTAACCAAGTGAGTCAATGCTTTGTAAGATTGTAGCGGAGAGAATTGCCACACTGTGCAAACCTTTGAGGAAGTTACCTGGGGTTGAGGGAGATCTAACGACAATATTGGTTTACATTCCAGTGGAGACAGCAGCTGTGTTGACACTCGTCAGAATGGCAATGCAGCAAAAGCTCCTCTGTGTGTGAGCGTGCGTGTATGCGTATTCCTGGTGAAAAAGCTTTAGGTGGAGGGCACAGGGCATGAGACTCAAAGCAGACAGAAGCTCAGCCACTTGGAAAAGAAAACAAAAAAGGAATTGCGAAGCCAAGAACGCAGCTAGGAGATGCGATAGCTGGCGAGGAAAAGCCTGTTAAAAGTACACTTGGGGCTTGCACGCCTGGGATGGCAGGTTTGTGACTCGGGGAGAGTGAGGGGTAAACTGAAACCGGTGTGCTTTCCCCGTCTCCCCATCTGAGAGAGTGCAAACACCCAGCGTGCGCGTGGTTCAAGCTGCTGCTGCCGCGCAGAAGACCCAAATTGGTGACTCTTTCCTCCCCCCCCAACCCCAGGTTAATTATAAACTCTTAAATGTAGAGAGAGCGCTTCTCAGAGTGTTTGCTTGGCATTATTTGTCTGCTGCTATCTGATCAACTTTCGCTGAATAGCAGTGGTAGGGCTGCGGAGTCCCTATGGTTGACTTGCTGGGCTCATCTGTCAGAAGCGATGCGCTCAGGAGCGTTCTCGCTCCGCTTAAATGCCGCTCATCACTGCTGCTGTCAGGGGAGGTTTTTTAAAAGGATTTAACTCTATCTTTTGTTTCCCCCTCAACCTCCCTTTCCTCTCCTTATCTTTGAATGTGTTGCGCTGACTTTGTTTATCCTGCAAAGTGTTGTACGCTAGGAAAGGAAAAACCTGATTCGCATTAACTTGGCTTTATTTCTGAGGAAGAACAACTTTCCCAATGACTTGTCTCGAAAGAGAGGGACACTTGTTAATGCTCAATTATAATATGTAAGTGACGATGAACCTCGCCCATCCCAAGCTTGAAAACAAGATGTAGACTTTGGTATGGCTTCCTTAAAAAAATGAAAAGAAAATAAAGTCTCTCAGTGTGGAAATAGAAGTAGCAATTTGTTGCAACTAGACATTAGAGCTATTGCTAGATTCAGCAGAAGGAGGCTACATCAGTTCATGAAAACTTAATATAAACTATAGATAAGTTTGAAAAAATACAGAAGAACTTATTTAAGGGAGAAGATGTCAAGTTGTTTGTTTTGTTTTTTTCCCCATTGAAATAAAATTTTTAAACGGAGAGCAGGGAGTTGTCTCCCACCCAAAGCCCATGTCTCCAGATGCTTTGCCCAGCCACCCCAGGATGCTCACTGCCTGCTTGCAGATGCTGAGCTCTGCCCTCTACACACACCAGCGGTACGGTGTGTTCCACCCCACAGCCTGGGAACCGGCCCTTGCGCAAGCCCTGGCCGAGCTGCATGGTCAGGGCAGTGAGCTCGCATCATTGCCCATGGCCCTACGACGTCTGTGCCCGCAAGCACAATGCCGAATGCTGTGGTGAGACAAGGAGTTCCTCCCAAACGGGCATAATCTGGTTGAGAAAAGCTGAGATCGGGGAGAATGGTGTTGAAGTGAATCACAGCCCTGGAAGGCCACAGGTGGAACCTGCCCCAACCACTTTTCCAGCTTAATCTAACCCAGCATTTGATCTGGGTTGACTATAAGAACAATTAAACTCTTTGTTAGCCAAGCATTGGACTTGATGACCCTGGAGATCCATTCCTGTGTGTTTGAGAAGGAGATGTGAAAAGGAGAGAGACGTTGGGGTGGTTTTAATGGGGAGATGAGGTACCGATGAACAGAAACTCTTGGGATTTCATTGTGTCTTCCTACCTCATCTCCACATCTGGAGTTTCAGTTGTTGTGCAGAAATGTCTGTAGGGGAGTATGCACAAAATTGGATGGCAAGAGAGCATATATAAGTTTGTCCAGTCTTGGATGCCAGGAGGGGAGGGTAAGAGTGAGATTCCCTTTGGGGACTCTGAATTCTTCTGCAGTTCGACCGAGATGATGATGCAGAATTTAGAGTGTTTGCTGAAATCAAACTAAAGCATTACCAAAAAGAACAAACACATCTTGTTCAGACACTGATAAGAAATATGTGCAGTCACTTTTGATTGTATCCTTCAACCTTTCCAAAGATCTTCCTGCTTTTTGTGGGAGAAAGGCAAACTAAAGAATCTCTTTCCATTAAGATTTTTATCATAGTTTTGGGAGGGGAGTGGGGGAAATTAATTTTATATTAAAACATCTCATGCTCTGCTTTGTTTTTTTGGCAGCATTCCTTTACACTGTAAGTTAAGAAAACCTATATATAGATTGCTTCAAATATCTTTGAGGGTTTGGATAACCCGTTCAGAAGGATGCACTTTTGTGTTTTTCTTTTCCCTCTTAGCTTTTCAAATAATACTTCAGATGAGTATGTTTCAGCTGTAGATCCCTGGATGTGAGTCCTTCCTCTTTGCAAGATCAGACATGTGGGACTCTGGGGTGTCCTGGAAGGATGTCCTGAGGGAGCTGGACCTCCTCAGTGAGAGGAAGATTCCTTGCACCTGTCTGGGACATTGGCTCAGCAAACATTAGTTTAAGGAATCTGGAAATTGATCTGTAGCTCATTTTCTGCAGTAGAAGTGTGACTGGGGTTTATTATCCTTGCTGTCAGCCTAGATTTGGCTGTGAACCACTGAAGAGAACAGAGGCATGGCCCCTTCTGGTGCTGCTTTCCTTGGCTGGTTTTGTCACATGACAGTGGTCACCCCAAATGCATTCAGCAAAGGCTCTTCTCATCCTGCCGCCCTTTCTCTGTGACCCTTGGCCAGACACAGGGTGAAGGAAGTGGTCTCTGCGATGCTGCCTGGTCACTTCCCAGGAGAGCAGCACACCTGCACCCTTCTGGAGTGGAGGTTACAGGGAGAAATGCCCATCTGTGCAGTACCTTCTTCACCCCACATCTTGTCCTACCTCAAGATGAAATGTTATATGAAGCCTAATGAGTTTCTCAAAGAAGGTTTTGGAAAACTGATCCTATCTTCTGGTCCTTCCTTCGCTTATTTATGATGATGCCTGGGGGTTCTGGTGGCTCCAAGTAGGCAAACAATTCCTGATCCCCAGGAAGTAACCTCTCCCTGAATTGTGCAGGATTAAGGTAAGAATATTGTGCCCTTCAGTGGCCTCTGATTATTGAAATGATATCAACACCCCACACATTTGGGCACAGTTTCTCATCAGGAACAAGAAATAGGGAGATGAATTGGGGATTGTGTTCCCCGCTGATGTCCAGCGGTAATTCCATCTATTCTTCTTGTATAATCTTCCTGCTTTTTTTTCTGTAATTGCACTTAAAGGACTAAAGTTTTGGTTGTGTGACATCTTCAGTGCAGGTTTGAGGTGTGTGTCGTTTTATCCTTGGGCTGCAAAGGTCATCTTCAAGGATGCAGAGGCCCTATATAACCAGGTATCTTTTCTGAAAGGTTTTTAAACTGCAGTCCAGTTGCAGAGGATTAACCTGAGATAGAAAAGCCTAAGGTTATAATCTTTAGTTTGGAAAGACTTTGTGGATGCTATTGTCCTGCTTGGGACTGACAATGAAGAGACTGAAGTAATCTAGAAAGTTGAACAGTGGGAAAACTGAGACTTGCCTCTTGCTGTATGCTCCCGTCTCCCTCCCAGCTCAAACATGAGGACCACTCTTGGGAAGAAATGCAAGTAAGGGCATAAGTTGAATGTGTTTCCAGTGAGGATCCTACCACTTATTGGATTGAGTTTGTTGTGCCATGGATGGTCTTTTGTTGCTTCATAATAAGATTTCAAAAATTTTTGTTAATACTAGTCTTGATAAAAGAAGTAATGCGATTCTCATGTTGAGCAGTGCATTGGGGATGTTACCTAGAGAAAAACCTCTTCTTGCTTTGGATGGAGAGACTGGACATCAGTAGTCTAAGGCTGTGGGGTGTAGCCCAGAAATAAGGGATTGTAACCTGCATATGGGTGGAAAGAATGAATGTGTCTCTTAATAGACAAAAATGAAACCTGATGATGTTGTGTCTGCGCAGCTTTACCTTCTCGGTGTATGGCGTGCAACACTTCTGCAGAAATCAGGATAGTTTGGCTGTGTGTGAAGTGTCATTACTGCTTGGTAACACAGTTTTGCAGTTTGCACCACAATGCAATTACACTAGATATCAGATCGGAAAATACATCTGTTTTACAATTTTCTGTGCTCAAAGTAAGGGTTAATAAGCAGTATGAAATAAGGACGGGGGATCTTGTCAGTTGCTGGCAAGTTGTTAGCTTGCTTCATTTGGCAAGAAATGAATGCTAGATATTTTCTATACTGAAAAGGTTTTAACGGAGAGAGATGGAAAAGAGCTGCCATTGCTGTGCAGTGAGGATGTTTTACGTCTTGAACCGGTGATTGTAACTGCTGATGCATTTTTGTTTGCTGTAAGCTGGCCTCAGTTGAGACAGGATGATATTCTCCATATACTTTCTGTTCAGGATTAGTCCTTGGGAAATAAAAAACCTGCAGTTTTGATGGGTTAATTTTACCAGTCTGATGGTTTGAATCTTCCACAATGTCACCAAAACCTGAATTCTCTGTTTTTCTTTATTTTTCTTTTTTTTTTTTCTGACACAAACCCAGTTATGTTATTACCTTTCTTCCTCAAGAGCTGGTTTTCTTTCTTTTTACTTTGTTGTCTTTAATATTGAAGTTTTAATTCAGGTAAGAAACCTTTGTCTGCCTTGTGCGTTTCAGCCCATCTGGTGGCGACCTTTTGCGTTGCGTCTGCTGAGTTCTACCTAATGAAAGGGTTTATTTCCAATAGCAGCTCTTTCCTGTGAGACAAGAGCTTCACTAGTTCTGAGAGGAAGACATGGCATCTGCAACAGGAAAGCTGTGGATGTGGGATGTAAGAGGGTGTAAACCATATGCTTTGTGCTCTTTCCTCTGGAAGATGTTGGCTATAACTAATGGAGAAACTACTTGTTTCATTATTGTGAAGGGCTGAATAAAAGTGGGTGTTGCCTGGCTCAAGGCAAATTTTAAATTCTATTTACAAAATGTTCCCAGTAAAAAAAGAATAATTTGGAAGCGCTTCAGAAAGGAGCTCTTGCACTGATGGATTTGCACTAGACACTGTTAAGCCCTGTTATTTTTCTGGCACTGCCTCCAACGCCTCTTGAGAATGTGCAGTGTAGGCAATAAAATGAATGCAACTCTCTTAAAGTGAGGTTGCATAAATCATCAGAAAGGAGAGGAGCTTCTCATATACCAACAGCAGGAAAAAAGAGGGCTCAAGCTCTTTGTGCCACGGCCTGGATTAGTGTCAAGTCACTTTTGGTATCAAGTGGAATTAAAAGGAAAGTAATTTTTCTCTGAGGGCGTTGAGATTGAATTTTTTTTTTTCCATTTGCACACGTTCTCTAGATTCTCTGCTGTCTCAGTGCCGTGATTGCCTTGCAATCTATTGGCAACTGACCAAGGCCATGATCTTCAGAGAGATGTGTGAGCTTAGGCATGTCGATGGGTCTTTCCAATAGACTAAACTTGCTTCCTGGTTTGTTTTGGTTTCTTCAGTTATAGTATTAAATTATTTCAGAGAAATCTGCCAGTCTTTAGTCTCCTAAATGGAGCTTCCAATCAGAGCTTTACTGTGGTGGGAGAAGATGCTGTCGAAGGGATTAAAGAGCTGCTTTTCAGTAGGGGCAAAGCGTGGGATAAAGCCTTAATAGAGCAGCCCAGGACAACTGAGTTTGCAGGTCATGATTTGGCTGCAAGCTATTGAGAAGGAAGTAAAGCAAAACATAAGGGTGAACTTACTTCTTACAGACTGGCTCCTGCAGCAGAGTCCTAACTCTCTTCCGAAGAAGAGCCTATGAGAGGTTTTCAGGTTTAGTTTAGCTGCTTGCAATTACCTTGAGCAAGGAGCAAACAGAGCAGGATTAGATTTAAGATGATTGGTGTGTTTTTCTATAAGGCATCTGATATAAGGGACAGAAATCAGTAAGAAATGACAATTCAGGAAGTCTCAGATAAGGCACGTGAAAGCTTTAGTTCCTTGGCATTGGCAAAGTGAATCTGCTTTGGGAACTTGAATCTGAACTTGATGTTTTTATTTTAAATTACTGACCATTGCTGTGAGCTCCACACACAAGCAAGCAACAAAAAACATGAGATCCGCATTTTTGTTTTGTTTGGATTTTTTCAAAATTTTTAGTAGGTTTGAGTGATTTGTGAGTTGATCCGACAGCACTCAGCAATACTGTGTATTTTTGCAAATCCCCTACCTCTGCGGTTTTACCTGGAGTCTTAATGGCACAACTAAAGGAGCAGTGTTTTAACCAGGTTGTACGTGTTAGTATCTAGAATAGATGGCTCCAGGTGTGATGTATTTCTGGGCTTGGGCTCAGTTGTCTGCTCTGTTTGGAAGTTGGACCCAAGTGGCAAGACTGAGCATGCTTGAAAATTAATGCATTGATTGGAGCTCAGAAGCCTCTCGGGATTGATTCCAGAGTTTGGATCTGTATTAAACTTTCCCCCAAGGACTTTGGGAAGTGATATACAAGGGGACCTGGTGAAATTTGAGATGAGTCCAACTTCCTCAAGATGATGAATGCTTTTAGCAAGGGCAAGAGAGTGGGAGGAAACGCCCAGTTTAGGGAGGGAAGGGGAAATATTTTATGGTGGGGTAGTGTCTGGGAATGAAAGGGATGGATTGTGTCTCAGCAGATATGAATCTCAGTTTTAATCCACATCTAGGAAGTAAATAAAGAATTTTGCCGACTTCTGGGAACAGGGAGAGGGGAGGAGGTGCAACACGGCTTTTTGGCTGCATTACTGTAGCAGAAAGCCTCCAGAGCTGCAGTCCAGCTGCGTCAGGGATCTGATGTACGGGGCTGGGGCGTGATACTTCAGGAGCAGAGATGAACAGAGCAATAGGAATAGGTGGATGCGCTCTCTCAGCATGTAGCTTCATAGCACTTAAGCATGCTGCCAGCAAAAGTGTCAAGTCAGCAAGTGGATCTCTCTGCTGCATAGGAAGTGACTTAGAGTTTGATCATTTTGCTTGGGGTTTCATATTTTTTGGGGTAATGTCATGACATCTTTGTGCATCACAAAATGCTCTGGGGTTTGAGTGCTCAAAGGAAATAATAAAGTTCTGACAGACTGTCCTAAAATTTGGATTCTGCAGATTTAAGTTGTGTCTCAGATCCTCACTAACCTCTGCAAGCCTTTACTGTGATTTCTCACTGCTGCAGTTTTAGCCATGATAAATCATTTTATCAAGGGTATGAACTGACCATCTCGGGAGCGCTGGTGGTGACTGACTAGAACTAAATAGATGAGTGAATTTCCCTCCACCCTCTTTCAGCAGCCAGATGAGTGTTCAAAAAGTTCTTAAAAAGGAAACTAGAAGATACACTGGCTAGGTGTGATCTATTATTTTGCAAACAGGAAAGTGCTATTTGCATACTAAGGTGGGAGAGCTGTTGAGAGGAACCTTTGTTAGCCCGCTGTGCTGTGTATCTGAAAGGAATTGTGAATGTCCAAATTGGAGGGGTAGGGAGTTTAGCATGGTATTGGATGGAAATTGATTACTCAGATTCTGTCTGGAAGAACCCCTTTTTCTCTATGCCTATTGAAATTGCATGCAGACAGGGTAACTGTGGTGGTAAATGACTAGAAAGTCCTTGTAGTTCACTTACTTGCTTATTGCAAGAAGCAACCACTAAAATTATAGAAGGACTGTTTGAGCAGAAAATATTCCTGTCTTTCTGTTCATGTGAGTGATTCCGTATCCAACAATGAACCTACCAGTTTCTCTGTTTGGATAGTGAAGGGTCTGTCCAGCTGAGTACCTCAAAAGTAGGTCTCTGAAGCTGTGCTTTGCCTAAGTGATGATGGCACTACGTGTCTTGCTGTTTGCTGAAGTCAGCAGTATTGAACAGGGAGGGAAGTACTAACAGGTAGGTTTGGCTGTGCTATTAGGCACTGGTGGGCCCATACTGAGGAGCTCTGTGGAAACCCTGGGTGTGCAGAATGTGATTTCAATGGTTGGGGATAAATATTCTTGATGGTTGTAAGGCAGCCAGAGTGAAGTCACTGTGGAATAAGCACTGCCTTTGCATGCACATTCTGTCCATATACACACATCCACACCTTCTCTCAAAGACCAGCTTTGGATCTGGTGTAGGCACAGCCTGACATCTTTGGAAAATATCATGTAAAACTCCTGCTCACCTCTTAGAAGTGGGTTACAGCAGTGATGTGAAGCTGTGTTTCTGACATGTACCACAGAGGGAGGGTGGTTAAGGGTGTTCTCTGAGCTTCATGCATGCTGCTGTACTGGGCCCCAACAGATCCTTGCGTGCAGGCAACACTAGCTTCATGCAGGTCAAGAGCTGCTTTAATATACAAAATAAAGTGTTGGAAGGCAAAGCCCTGCCTCCTTTTGTTCTCTGCTGTTGGGGCATAATCAGAATTTAGCAGCCAGTTCTCTTGACTCCCCACTCAATCTTGAAAGCTGCTCAGTCTGCTGTTTGGTGTCTCAGACTTTTGAGAACAGGAGTTTTCTCACCTAATTTGGACAGATGAAATGGCCAAATACAATAGAAAACCCGGCAGATCTCCCTTTTGAGCTACAGGGACTCTCGTGCTGCAGTGTAGCCCTTTTTCCTTTGCTTGCTCTAACTTGTTTTAATTTACCCTTTGCCCTCCTATAATTCTTATGAATTCTTATATTCCATAGCTGCACTGTGCTTCAAAGAGTGGGCGTGGGGGGTTTATGTGTGTGGCTGCTTTTTTTCCTTTTTTTTTTTTTTTTTTTTTGGTGTATGTTTAACTGCTTGACTTATTTAACTTGCAGATTTTCTGAACTTCTTGCTCTGAGTAAAATGCTACCAACCTAGAGTATTTTACCTTGGTGTCTAAAAGCTGGTGTGTTCTGATTTTCCTGAGCATAACGATGAATTTGGGAGCTAATTTCAATTCCTTGTGCTATTCTGACCCTGATTATTGATTGTTTTCATGCCCTATGGCCATACTTTGTTGGTTACAGTGTCTGCAGCCTTTCACTGTGGATGACACACAGATATCCTGTCCAGCCTAATGCTGCCTTCTCGACACAATAAAATGCTGCATGTCTGAAATGGCTGATAACCATCAACGGTTACCGTCCAGTAATGAGTTCAAGAAACAAGCACCTTTAATCAACTACTGGAGTTTTCCTCTCTAGTCCCTGCTTCTCCTCCCCACCTCCCCCTTTATTTGGTTCCTCTTATTTATTTTTTTTATTCTTTTTTATCCAACTTTTCAACATTGCTATACAAAGCACACAGGATTTCTGGGCAGCTGGCTGAGCTGTAATCCTACAGTCCTTAGCCACTGAAATAAGGCAAAAACGCCTTGCTGAAATCTTGCAATCTCTTTCTGGTTTTCCTGATGTAGGTCTTTGTCTTCAGTTATGTTTACATCTCTTGGGAGCGTAAGGGGGTGCCTTTCCAAATTGTCTGTACTTTATGGCTCTTCAGATCTTTGTTGACATTCTGTTGTCCAGCTGGTAGTAGGAGAACACAGGAAACTCTTGGCCTCCATTTTAGTTTTCGGAAGCTTAATGTTTGGGTTATTAATCGGATTTGAGATCACGGAGTTCTGATGTCTCTCATTGTCTATGAGATGCAATAAATATTGCATGATTTATTTTTTTTTTGTCCTCAGATTTGCTTATATGTTTTCCAATTGCGTGTCAAATACATTGCTGTGCACCAGCTCAGAGTAAAGGAATGACTGTTTGTGTGCAGGGTTTTAAACTGTCTGAATTTTCAAAATAACTAAGCATAGCCTAGATACTCTAATGAAAGCCTGTATAAAATGGTCTAACTTTGAGAAATTGTTTTCTATTAAAGGGGAACTTCTTTCACGAGCCCAATTCTGAATTTTTAATATTTTTTTTTCTTCATTAAAAGTCTAAAATACAGCTGTAAGGAAGTCAGTGATATTATTTTCATATGCCCTGAAAAATACTTAGAAATAATTACATGATATTGAATGTCCAGGCTTAATATTTTTGTGAAGTGGGATGCACTGTCATTCTGATAATCCTTGAATTAGACAAGCTCTTTTACGTGAACCTGTGGCAGGTGGTACAAGTCAGGAATTACAGGCATTCCTGCTTTGGGCTGTGCTCGTGTTTAAAAGACACCCAGCTTCTGGCTGAAAAACACTTCTTGCTGAGTTAAATGAACTAACCAACGGGCAAAACTCAGTTTAGCTAAAAGGGGAAACAATTACATCTGAGGGAAGCAAGATGACTCCAAAGCTTACAACCTTTATGGGTAGACAAAAATTTGCCCTTATATTGCAATTCATGAGTTTGTCTTATTCTCCAAGCCTACAAATACCTGCATATGTGGACTCTAACTTGAACAAGAAGTTCTGCTGAGTTCAACAGACCTGTGTCTCAGTGGAAACACGTGGACTGCAGCCTTACTGATTATGGCTCTTAAAATCGTGCTACTTGTCTAAAGGGTGTAGATGTGGCATGACACGCAAACTGGAATAGCTAATCTCAGTGTAAATCACCCAGACTTTCCTTCCTCCTCCTGGTATACAAGCCATAGTGGTTTACAAGTGTGGTGATGTGTGTTTGAAAATTACTGATGTCCACTGATTTGTTCTGTTTATCATAT
This sequence comes from Baryphthengus martii, assembly GCA_013396935.1. NCBI lineage: Eukaryota > Metazoa > Chordata > Aves > Coraciiformes > Momotidae > Baryphthengus > Baryphthengus martii. The sequence goes on from VWZK01001567.1 coordinate 772,186, forward strand.
GTAGTGTGCTGTCTACCAAGCTGGCCGTGGCTCAAGGGCTGGTTGGTGATTGCTGAAAGGAAAGAGATGCTGTTAAGTAGGCTATTTTTCAAGCTGTCTAAACTTGAAACATGGTGGTATAATTTCAGTTGGTCACTTAATGTGGCGTTTGGGGTTTTTTTTGGTGGGGGGAGTTGTTTTGTCAGGGTTTTTGTGTTTTGGGGTTTTTTTCCTTCTCCCTGGCTGGATGAAATGAGGGAATCTGTTTTCTTTCAGTTGTGCTTTATGTGTTTAGGTGGTGTTGGAAGCTGTCTTGCTGGGTCTATCTTACTACTTAACGCAAAATATCTGTGTAAGACAATTGTGGAAATATATATACACCTTTTTTTGCTTTTCTTTTTCTCCACAGAGGACTCGACTCCTTTAGAAGAATAATACTATCTTTTCTTTACTATTCTTGAATTTAATTTCTTAAAATTACTGTCATCGTGCTTATTACATAGCCCTGTAGATCTCAGATGGATCCCCTTCTAAATAATACAGGAGACAGTACGCAGAAATAACTGTTTTCCCTGCTTGCAGATGGGATTGAGCTGAGGAGATGTTAAATGCTTGGTTACGCTGTAGCAGGTCTCATAGCCAGGACAGAAGTTACTGACTCCAGGGCCTCTTCTAGCCCAACATACATCATATGAGGAACTTGCAATGCTACTGGGGTGTGCAACGGTCTCCTCTTTCCCTGGAAAAAGCAATGACCCAACAGTAAGATTAGTCAAATCAGATTGATTTCTTATAATGCTAAAGGGCAGGACACATGGCAATTAGATCTTAGGAGCTATAGTGCCTGGGAACCTAACTTGGTAATTGTTGATATCTTTGGTTCAACGAAAGTGTTTTTCTCCCTTGCTTTTCACATTGAGCACACAGCAAACATTATCATTTTATCTCTGGGCTTTCAAGTGTTTGATGTTTTCAGCTGTGGTACCTTTGGGGAAAAACCTCTTTAAAAGAGACCTGGGGGATTTGTTTCCAATTTGGAAATGGAGCTGAGGCACTGCAGGGGCTGTGAGACCTCCTGCTGACATCCTGGCTTTTTGTGGGGATCTGGGCCTGATTTGATATTGAAATGACTGTACACAACTTCCTCCCATGACTTAGAGGAGACTGGAGCAATGTCCAGACTGAGCTTGTTCCTCCTGAAAGGAGTGTAGTCCAGACATACATGAGATGAGTGGAAAGTTTGACGCTTTTTTTTTTTTTTTGTGAGAAAAGAGGCTAGAGATGCAAAGTAAATCACACCTTTCGTTGCGATGAGTGAGTTAGATATCTCTTTCAGCTTTAGCCCTGATCTTAGCTGAGGGGCATGGGTGGAGCCCTTTATTTCTTGGCACTTCTTTGTAATGGCACAAGCAGTGCGCCTACATCGGGTATTGTATCAGCTGCCTTCTGAGCAACTGGCAAAGCTGCACAGTCTTGCAGTCAGCAACATCTTGATTAATAATTATGATGGAAGCACTATGTTGAGCTCAAGGGCTTTATTTCCACCATTAAAATTCTTCACTAGGAAGGTTTGAAAAACTAGGTTAAGTCTTTCTTGATACATTTGAGGTGTCTGCGTTATAATTTGGATAGGCATCGAGCACTCTGGAAAACATCGTTCCGCTCTTGAGAGCTATTCTTCAGTGGGAATCTGAATCTTTACCTGGTCCAGTACTAAAATCTTGCTATAAACTGCTTCCTACTAGTCCTGCAACTGTTAGCTCTGGTGCATCTGCTGTGGTGCAGTTAAGGACAAAGCACAGAGTTAGCAAAGTGTCTTGCAAAATCTTACTGCTAACAACGATGGTAGTTTATTAATTTCATCATCTCATGCCTTTGGAGAATAAGCACTAGTGGGGGTGCTTTGCAAGGCTTTTTGAGCAGCTGGACAATGCTCTTCAGCTGCATAGATCCAGCAGTGAAAATAAAATTTTTATTGGTACATGTACACAACACAGATGCACATTCTTTTGGAGACACAGAGAGGGGTTTTGATGGGGATGGAGGCATCGAGGTGTTCTACACTTGAAGGTGGTAATTTTTCCTTTGTTCTCTTAAGTGGAGGAACTCTCAGTGTTCTCTGAAAGGTTATTAACTGGGTAGTTCATAGCTAGAGATGTGTATTTTAGGGGATTTTTGGTGTGGAAGTCCCCTTGCGAACTTTTCTTCACTTGTATGACTTTCCTTCATGCCTTCACACTGGGGGTCTCTTTGCAGATTTATCTTATCAATTAATACCATGGACTTAAAAGTGGGCAGTGGCCAAAGAACCCAGGGTGGGTTCTTGTGGCAGGCCGGGATGAGAAGGGCCCCGATATGGGTAGGTTGGGGAATCTTCTCTGCCACATGAGCTCTGCCGTGCGAGGTGGAGCATTTGCATTGCCCTCTTGTGGCAAGTGCCCTGGAGCTGCTGGGGTCAGGAGAAATTCTGCCTTACCTTGCTTGTCCTTGTTCGTTAGGGAGAGCTGTCCTCCCAGCAGCAGAACTGTGATTATACAGTTCTGAAGTTTTCAGTCTGGTTTTTAATTCAGCAGCCTCTCTAGTGAAACCATGGCTTTCTTAATCTAAAGTGTGAGTTAGTGGGAAAACCTGAAAGTGAAGCTGATGGGATGTAGAAAGTGAAACTGATAGCTCAAGATACATTATTGAAATGGTGTTCTGAAATACATAGTCTGAGATTTAATTGTAGCTCTCTATTTGCAGTTAAACTCACCTGAAGGTTTTTTAATGCCTCAGTGACTATTAATAGTTTCTGAAACTTGATGGAGAGAACAAAATAGATAACAAAGGCACTGAAAATTAGACAGTCCATTCTTTCAGCTTTTCATGCGTTTCTCTTTTCACCAAATACCGTTCTCCTGCCAGGAATGGGTGATGGGGCTACATCCTGCAGTTGTTTAAAACAACCTGACAACAAAATATGAGCACGTGCTAAATTCTGGGCTACCAACCTGGTAAGAACTGACTTCTGAATGAGAAATCCTGTTGAGTTTCTTTCTGTAAATGGTGAAAGGAGGCCGTGTGTTTACAAACACACCCCTGCAGACCCCTCCTGGAGGGCGCTGCCTTGCAGAGGTGCCCGCAGCCCCTTGCTCTCTTTGTTCTTGCCATCCCGCCTGGCTGGGGCGAAGGGGTTTTATTGCAGTGGAGGGTGAATTCCTGCGCACGCCTTCCCCGGGCCTGCTGCCCCTCTAATTGTTGTGTTGTCAGAAGGCGTGTGCCTCCGAAAGTCTTATCTGATTCCTCCCAAAGCCTTGCAAGCAATTCAGATGTTGACCCCTTGAGCGCAAACAGCTCTCCGCCTGCCTTGGGGCATAGCTTCCAGACTAGGTTTAGTGCTCTGTGTGTGTGCAAACCTGGCGGGTGGCTTTGTCACCCGGCATGGAGCACCTGCCTGGGGAGGGGAGCAAGGGGCCAGGGAAGGTGAAAGGCTGGTGGGACTCTGTGGCGGGGGGGAAAAGGGGAGTCCAACAGCTGCTTGTGTCAGCACGAGGATAAGTGCAAGGAGATTAATAGTTATTTAAAGAGCAAATGGGGACATGGCATTCAGCTGTGGCATGTGAGTGTATAAATGTGGTGGAATGGCTGCTCTGCTGGTAACGTTTAGACAGATGGTTCCTGGACTGAAAGGAATGAAAAGGAACTTTGATTCTCTTAAGGATATCTTAAATTTTAATGGGGCGCTTTTTTAAAAAAAATGATTTCCAGGCAGCACCCTCAGTGTTTCCAGACTGTGCTGTCTTGTTAACACCGACTGCCCATATGGCCATCTTTCTCCACCGTCTTAAGTAGCCTGGGATTAGAGGGAATAGTTTTTAAGTGAAAGCTGAAACACTATTGTTTTGCTGTCTGTGTGTCTAAGCTGGTTTAGGAGACTGTTTTCGTCTCAGTGTCTTTTCATCATTTGCTGATTAGGGAGTGTCTGATGCTAATCTCCATGAGAAATGAAAAAACTGAGTGATACTTTTATATTTTTGAGAGGTCTTCAGATTTTAGGATATTTGGGGACAGGAGGGCAGAGAGGGTTGGTTGGTTGGGGTTTTTTTATTAAATACAAAATTATTAAGCAGGCAAAAGTTCTTTGTGTAGCATTCTGGCTCTTTCCACACAGAATTAGCCTCAAGGTAAAACACATACCAAAAGTCCGTTAAATAGGTCTTGGTTGGCTGAATAGCCCCCAGGAGATGAGACACAACTGTTGTCTGCATTGCCAAAGCTGTGATCTCCTTTTGGAGAAAATTCACTGTCTGGATCGCTTTCTCCTGCGTCAACTCTTTAGCATGCTTTGAGTCCAATCACAGATACTTGATTTCCCATCTAACAGGGATGCTGGGCATCTAGAGCATCCCTGCTACTGTGGATGGGGAAACTGAGACAGGGAGGGCAAATGACTAACCTGAGGCAACACGAAGAGTCACTGGTTCACCCAGGATTAGGACTCAATATATAATTGCTTTTATTACTCTACTGCCTGAAGGCCTCAGACAAAACATAGGGCCATTAAGTAGAGCACTTTTTACATAGTGAGGAGCAATCCTTGCCCTGCAGACCTTGCTGCCTGAAGTAGGCCGAGGGTGGAGGGGGAGGTGAGGTGGCTTGCCCAAGAACCCAGTATGTCACTGAGAAAGCAAGGGAGGGAACCAACTCTCACTTCTCTCTGCAGACTACCCAGCTCCCAAAATGAAGTTCCGTGTACTGTTCCCCACCAGACTTTCTCCTTCCCAGCACAACTCATAGTAGCAAGATGATCCATCTCTGGAAGGTCCTATGTGCATCACTGAAGACCCTAGAACATCAGTCTTGCTTTCAGCTTTTTATTCAAACACCATAAAATAGCAACCTCTTCTAGTGGAATGGACAGAAACCTAAAGAAGAGCTGTGGCTTAAATTTCTCTGCTTCCTCCTCTTCTGGAAGGACAGCTAAGAGCATAAAGCACTTGGGCATAAGGAGGACACTGCATCTTTGCAAAGGGATAAGCCTATTTTCCTCCATGGCCAAAATAACTGGCAAAGCTCTGTGTTAAATGGCTTGCCCAAAGTCCCTGAGAAGCTCAGAGATAGCTTGTGCCATTCTCTTTCAGGTAATTGGATGGATGGTTCTATTCTTCTCAAAGCTTTAGCAGGACCGGTGGGATTCCCAGTATTGGAAAAACTTTTTATGGGTTTTGCAGTTGGTCCTCTGACTCAGGGAACTCTTGTTGCTTGGTTAATGATATAGAGTTGTCCTGGAAAAGGAACAACTGTTGGAAAGAAGAGGGAAGTTGTGAGCAGACTGGCTGAAGTACTGAGAGATGTATGAGCTTGATGGCCCTGGGTGGGATTGAAGCTACAAGATACGAAGGGACATAAGGTGGTTGGACTGTTGGACAAAGGGAATTGCTTGAGTCTCATCTGTTATGTCAGCAGCTAACAGCAGAACCAGGTGTGTTTATTTCTACACGCTTCTGTTAGACCCCAAAACTGTTGGGCATGGGTACCATAAACTTTTTGGATGCTGCTCTTCCTAAGCTGGGCACAAACAATGCCCTTTTTGACACGCACGAGGATGAGACTACGTGTACCTGGCTGAACCCCATGTACCACTGCTGCCCTGCCTCTCTGGTCAATGCCTGGTCCTTTGGAGGATTAAAAGAGCAGTGTAGTTGTGCAATTCTCTTCCCAGAGTACTTTCCTAGCTTCCAACTTTGTGGTTCAGAATTTCAGCATCAGATACACTTGCCTTGATGGATTTTTCCCCAGCAGAACTTATCTGATTCCTTTTTGAACATATGTAGGCTTTTAGTCTCCACGGTATTTTGTGGCTGGAAATCCACATTTATTTGTGGCTTTTGTGAAGAATCACTCTGTTTGTTTAAACCAAAATCCTACTCAAGATCATAGAATCATTTAGGTTAGAAGAGATGTTTAAGATCATTGAGTCCACCCATGTAATGTTTCCTTGTTCCCTAACTCCTCTATTAAGAGGGCATGAAAAAATAATTTTCTGTTTGTTTTTTTTCATGTAATTTAGCAATTTACACACTTCTGTCATATGGAGTTCTGCCTCTCTCCTCATCAACCTTTTTCCAGGCTGAGAAGTCCCAATCTCCTGTAGTACAGGAAGGCACTGAAAGGGTTTGCTCATTTTTGGCACCTTTCTTTAAACTTTGTTCCCATTTCATCTCTTTGAGGAGAACCAGAGCTACACATAGAATTTAGGATGTTAAGCATGTGATTGATTATTTTTTTTTTAATTTTTTATTATTTTTTTCTGCTAACCTCTTCCTAATCTAACCTTTGCCTTTCTGTAGTCCATACGCTATCTTTCCTTTTTGATGTCTTAAATGGCTTCATATGCCATTTATACCTGGAGGCTACTTTTGGGGCACAACCGCATCTGCTCATTTAAGTGTTACACACTGTGCAGCTGCTGCTGCTTAAGCAAGTGGGGAAGCCCTTCATGCTGTGAGCTTCCATGCTACTTGATCACAACTTTAATTCCTCTCTACTACTGTCTCTGGCTGATCACTGGGAATGGAGTGCATGGTGCAACATGGTTAAGTGCTATGAACCTTTTCTGCAGTGAGTTAACCTCAGTGCAGTTACTACCTGAGTTAGAGGTCCAAATGTCATAGTGCACAGCTGAATCACATCCACAAGGAGAGTTGTAGTCTCTGTATAGAGCACAAAACTGTCAGAGACAATGTAACCTTGTACTGGTTAGAGCCACTTGCTTGTAATGAACCTGGTGATTTTTATCAGGTTATAGCAGTCCCTCCAAAAAGATCTCGGTCTGGGTGTTTCTAGACATAAGGAGCCTGGCTCCTTATGATGGCTTTCTGCGCTGCAGATCATCTCCTTGTGGTGTGAAAGCTCTTTTCCCAGCTTGGCTGTTGATCCATTGTGCGACTGTGAGATGATTTATTTTGTTCCAGTCACCAATGTAGAGAGGGGAATATCCTTTGCAAAACTCCTTCCTCTTGATGTGACACGTGTCCAGTGGTGCTGAGATTATGCCGTGCATCCTCTGTTGTGAAGATTGTCTTGCAGCTAGCCAGCCTGTGCTAACATTGCTTTTGTAACACTCTTGTCCATCTCTTTGCCTCTAGCCGCAGTACACGAACCTGGGGCTCCTGAACAGCATGGACCAGCAGATCCAGAATGGCTCTTCCTCCACCAGCCCCTACAACACAGAGCACGCGCAGAACAGTGTCACGGCCCCCTCACCTTATGCTCAGCCCAGCTCAACTTTTGATGCTCTCTCGCCCTCCCCAGCCATCCCTTCCAACACAGACTACCCAGGACCTCACAGCTTCGATGTATCATTTCAACAATCCAGCACAGCAAAGTCAGCAACGTGGACGGTAAGAACGCAGCATTGCTTTGCTCCTTCTCTGGCTTTGGTCTCAATGACAGTAGTGACGTTAATCCTATGATACATATCCAGGCTTGTGCGAGAACGGAGTGACCCATGCCTTCTTAAGTGCATGACATGTTACACAGAAAAGAGAGATTTATCTTGGCTGCTCTGGGAGGGTGTGGTGGGAAATTAACTCTCAGTAAAATCACTAAATCCCAGGTGAATAAAAATGCCTTGCAAAAAGATAGTTGCTGAAAGACCATGTGTAATGTAACACTGGCTCTCCATTTGGGTCTAGCAGGTATGTTGGAGTAAAACGTGGGGTGGGCACAAGCATGCCTTCAGCACTTCCCTTGGCTTCTTTCAGCATCTGTAGGTTTGCAGGAGGGTTGGCATGCAAGGCCATGCAAGCAGGATGGAAGTGGTGCTCTTTGTTCTGAGCAGTGGAGTGTGAGGCTTTCTTTTTTCCATGTCCTTCCTCTCCTGCAGTTGGTGTGGGAATCCCAGTGTCGCCAGCTTGATTCAGTTCTGTGGTACTTGGGTTATTTGTATGGGGTTTTCATTTATTTGCTTAGTTATTTTTACTTAACACTCTACTCTTGCTGTCAGAACAGTACCTTTCTTAAAAAAAAAAAAAAGTCGTGGAAAACTGTGTGAGGCTTGAGACTTGAAGGCCTACTCTTGATTTTTGGTGGAGCTGGCTTGTTTGCTCATTCTCCAGAAACTTTGTACCCCAGGACGCAGCACTGCTGGAGTTGTATCTCCTGTTGTGGCTTAGGGGTTCTAGAGTAGAAATGTTTGCAGTGGGTTTTGGTTTGTTGGGGGTTTTGGGGTGTTTGATTTTTTTTATTTTTTTTTCTTTCTTTTTAAGAAAAAAAAGATACAATTTTTACTAAAAACTAAGGACATTAAAATAGTGTAGTTTGGTAGTTGTGCTTTTTTCTCTCTTTAATCTGATGAACTACTTTGATTTCAAATTTAAATACAATCAAGCTGGAATTGCAACTAACAAACTCACTCCTAACCACTGCTGCCAGCAAAGTAATGTAGCCTGTGCTCCACTCTGGAAAAAGACGCCACATTGCAATAAATCGCTGTGAATTTGCATCCTTTATATTTTTTACAAACTTTTTCCAGTAATTTTTTTCTGAAACTGGCAACAATAATTCTGTTTGGAAAACTGTTAAATGAGGTAAAGAAGTGGTAAGTCTGCTTAAGACCAAAATTCTAATTTGTTTATGCATAAAAGGGTGAAGGATCTTTTAAATGAGGTTGAAATTGTACCTTTTCCTTACCTGTATTGAGTGTGATGCCCTGCTGTAGTTTATGTTCTTGTGCCAGGTTTCTCCTTCCTCTTATGCCACAAGAAGTATTTATTTGCACTTCCCTTTAGGTAAGGAAATCATTGGTCAGCTGTACTTTCTACTTCTCGGAGCAAGAAAATGCTGCCCTTAGGTATTTACAGGCAGTTGTGGAGAGGGTGCTTTGAAGGAGATATGAAAAGACATTCTCTCTTGATACATATGGTACAAAGAATTATCTAATGCAGCTGCAGGGAACCAGTGTTTGATGCTGTCCTTTTAACTGTGAAAAGCAGTCTTTTGAAATGAGATTTGAATGTATGCAGTAGGCTGTTCCAGCAGAGCTGAAGACAAGCGAGCTACTCACAAGCTTAACTTTAAGCAAAGACTTGATGTTTCACTGTAGTGATACTGGCTTTCTGAGGTGGAAGTGGAGGCTGAGTTTTACTGTGGATCTGGGTTGTAGTCAAAGATCAGATTACAGGCTGGCTTTAAAGCGTAAATAAAATTGCTCCTTTGTGACTACAGTCATCGAATGTGTGGAGCCTGAAGGAAGGCACATTTAGCTTCCCCTCCATTTATTTTGCCTGTGTGACGTGGACCACACTACCAACAGCTGAAGGTGTGCTCCCTGTTCCTGTCTGTCAAGGTATAAGTTGGTGTATTTTACTAAAGAAATGGGCTTCCAAACAGCTCTTTAATCAGTGAGGAGTGAGCATGGTCCAGGTGTCCCTATGCTGAGCCAAGTGACCTAGATTTAGCTGCTCATGCAGGCGCTGGCAGCGTGCTGTATGTTTACAGTGGATGATGACAGTCTTGCAGTAGTGGCTGGGGACCTTCAATCAATAGGCCTTTCACGGTAGAGCATCTTTCCATCTTCGGAGCTCTGCCCTCCTGCTAATTAATCCACCAACTCGTTTCACATGGGCTCTTGAGCGGTTGGTAATAGGTGTTCGACAGCTTTATCAGTGGGGTGGGTGGGGGAGGATGTGAAGGCTCTTTCCTGCTGCCATCCTAAGAAATGTGGAAACATGCGTGAAGTGTTGATGAAAGGAGGAGCGATTGCCCCATCCTCTCAGCAAGAGCGAGTTCTCAGAGTTGCTCATTCCCCTCCACGTGACTTCATATGCTTTGATTAATGCCTGTTGTCTGATTTTTTTTTTTTTTTTATTTTTTTTTAAACGATGGATTAAGAACTTACCCAACTGGAAGAGTTTCTTTCACTGCAGTGACCTATTAAAAGTTTAATTACTTGATGCCCCACCCTTATTAAGAGTCCAAAACTTGAAAGCCTTGTTTTTTTAGTTCTTTCTTTTTTTTTCTTCCCCTTTTGCTCTTCTCCAGAGTAACAGTATTAAGTAAGGAAATCCACTATGTCGTGCTTTCCCCTGTTTGGAAGAGGATAAGCTAGGCTGACCCACACTGCCCTGCTGGGAAGGCTTGGGGGTGACTGGCAGAGGATCTGCTGTCGTGGCTGACAACACACTTCATTGGAACTCCTCTGAGCTTCTGGGCTGAGTCACGTCAGATTAGGTCATGGGAGCGAAGGTTGTGGGCTTGGTGAGAGGACTTTATTTCTCCAAAAAGCAAGAGCTGCTTTTATGGGAGGATTTAGAGGTTTATGAAGATACGCTAGATTTCTTGGCCACTTTGTGCATTTAGCCCAAAATTTGAGTGCTTTGGAGGTAATAATTGGAATTGCGTGTAGATGGCAAGGTTAATTTTATGGAGGTGGGGGAAAGGAGACAGGGTACTCGCTGAGTACCTACATGGTGTGCCTCTGGAAACAGCCCTGGATTAATTTTTTTTCCTGGAATTTTTTATTTCTTCTTTCCTCCAAGTTCTGCAGACTCTTTCTATAGGACAGGTTTATTGTTTTGGGACAGTGGGCACTCTTGGCCAAATCAACAGTATTTGTGTAGGATAGGCTGGGAGGGAGATGACAGTAACATCAGGATTGCTTCTCTGTTCAGGTTTGTGATGGGCTCCTAATTAAAAGAGGAGAGAGGGGGGAAAAATGGCCAAAAGTTGCAGAGAGCAAAACTAGCTGCTGTTACATGAGAAAGTGATTCCATATGTATGAGCAGCTCACTTTGAAAAATATTACAGATTTTCTCTCTGAAGTCTTTCATGACCTTAAGTAGGAATTCCAGTAAAACGTGCTGTCTAATCAGGTTAGCTCTTTGTTTGTATGCAATGTTGAACTAATTAATGATGACAAATTGAGATTGGATTGCAGAGGACTTTATAAGCATCCTTGATTATTTTTTTTTAATTAATGACCTGAGAATACAAGTTAGAGTATAAGCAGGTTAATCAGTCTTTTCAGAAGGAAAGTCTTCAGTGATTGAAACTCTACTGAAGTGTTTAAACTACTACGGCTTGTGTTTTTAAATTGAACAGTTTCTCACATGCATACTCATAGTACAATAAAACCTTCTTGACAACAGCGTTGCAAAGGAACAAGCAGTTATCACTTACAATGCTGAGATGAAGAGTAAGTTGTTGAGGTTGAGCGAGGAGCCCTATGAATTGGGTGAAGTAAGGACTTCTGCAGAGCTGTCTTACCTATTGTGAAATTTCCTTTGTGAGAATTCCCATATTCCCATGCCTTGCAATACCTCCTCCTATTTCTGCAGCAGAAGAAAACAAGGCATTTCAAAAGTGTGCCACCTCCGATATCTTCCCCCCCGTGGAAGTAAGTTGTGTGCTGATCTTCCCCACCCACTCTGAGTGCAAATAAATAAAACAACTGCACTGGCGTTTTCCCCTCAAAAAAAAAAAAGATTTGGCAATCACATGTCACTAGCAGAACCTGTTACATGGGGAAGAACATGATTGCAGTAGGAAAGTAAAAATTAAAATTGTATGTCAAGGTAAGCAAAAGTTAACGTTACTGCCAAATGCAAGCTATCAAAAAATGAATCAGATCCACCCATCCCCATAAGCAATATACCACCTTATAAGTCGGGAGACTCTTTTTAAAAGACAAACAGGTTCTTCTTATTCTCCTCCAGGTTTTTGAGCCTTTAGGGTGCATCTACTAAGTTGTTGGTTTTTTTTAAAGCTTTTCTTGGTAGTCATGAGGTTTAAAGAAAATAAAGGCAGAAATTGCGTTGAAGTTTTATATGGAAAAAAAAAAAATTGAAAATTTTTGATTCTGCTGAAGACAGACACCCAGCCCTGCAAGACTTGCATAATTCAGGTGTTGGCAATACCTGAGTTTAGCAGTTTATTCTCATGCCCTGCAGTGGGTTGGAGTTGAGCCGGGTTAGCCCTTGCAGGCCTTTGTTATGAAACACAGAGCTCTGCAAAGTTGCAGTCTGCGTTTCAGTCAGGTTCACTGGTTCTCCTGTTGTCAGTAAATTCAGCTGTACCTACAGCTGTAAGAAAATACTCAGATTTCAGACCGTTTGCTAGCAAAGATGAATAACAGCCTGTGCAACATGCGTGAAAGCAAGTAAATGGATTGTGCTGGCTGGAGTTAGTGGATTTAGAAAAACTGCATTTTAAGGAAGGTGAAAGGAATGTGCTTAAATTAGTCCACACGAGCAATAACAGGTTTTTGTGGTTGAGAGTACGGATTCCTTGGCTGGGCTATCTCAGTTTTTTTATTTCAGATTGATTCATTCCATTTTCATTTTAAATATGTTCTGTGTCCTGAACCACCTGCTAAAATTTTTTCCCCAATCTCTCTAAAATGAATTAGATGACTGTGCACAAGCACAGTGAAGCAATGAGAGGGCAATTAGATGTGCACATTGCCTTGACTCAACAGTCCTTAATTATGTCTTCAGTGTTCTCTTAAATAATCTGTTCAAATAACGCATTGTTTCAATAATACTGGTAATGTCCAATATTCTACTGTCTGCTGATTATCTTGATGCATCATACATGAAAACTTTTGGGTTTTTTAAAAGCTGATGTGTCTCCCAATGAATATACACGAGGGGCTGTACTAAGGCTTCATGTGAAATCTTAGCTTTGTTATTCCTGGTGATGTGTTGGTCAGTGCAATCTGAGCTTTCCAACTCTACCCTTTTTTAACATTACATTTAAAGCTGTCAGGAGGAGTGGAAGTGGTCTTGTTACAGGATTTTGAATTTCCCTGTCTTCAGAGCCTCCTAGTCAGCAATGATGTAGGCTTTGGCTATCTGCACAGCAGCTGAGAAAGGTCCTTTTAAGAGACCCATTTGTGCAGAGGGTCCACCTCAGTTACCTGCTGGCCACTCAGATAATCCTTTCATGCCTCTAAATGTAGGCTTTCTCTTCAGCCCAGCTGGTTGTCCAGCAGTTATTTTGCTGGTGATAGGTCTCCTTGTCTACAGGAGGAATGAGGAGGGAAGACAATGACTGTAATCCAAAGAGAGAGAAACGATCTGGAAATAGAATGTAGTGAAGGAGGAGATGGGGTTGCAGCCTTCAAATGCATACAGGGTAGGCTGCGAGAACTGATGCAATGGTGTGAGCGAAGGGCTTGGCTCCCCACTGATCTGTGCCAAGCAGGAGTGCTTCCATATTTGGGCATTTGTCTCGGATGAGAAGTGGTTAAGATTTGGCTTCCTCAAGCTCTCTGCAGCCATACTTGCCTGAAGAGGCTGTTTCCCAATGTGCCCTGTCTCTTGGCACAGAGTAGGCAGGGCAGGCGTTGATTGCCACCATCATTCTCCTGCCCAGAGACAATGTGATTGTGCTTTGCTGCCTGAAGAGTTTGTGAAGTGTTTCCCTTTGTGTGATATTACAGGGCCTAATACCCAGGCTGTTGAGGTATATGTAACTTGTCCTAGGTCATCTACCTGGAAAGAGAGGAGCTGCGCTTGTTGTCTTTGAAGGAGGTGCCTTTCTCACGGCAGGGAGGTGTTCTCAAGCTAGCAAAGCTGGGAAGAACCAGTTCACCTGTGAGAACCAGCCAGGAGGGGCCTGCTGGCTTCTGTTTGGGTTTTTATGCTTGAGTAAAAGGAGATCTGAGTGCACTAGGTTCCCATTAGAATGTAATTGTACTTTTTCTCCCTAATCTCTTTGTCATGTATATTTTGGTTTTATTAGCAGTTACCTTCTTCTGTCACTCCTTACAAGCTACTGTGCAGATCAATGTAATAGTTTCCAGAAAAGGTCTGGAATATGAGCTGTCTTAGGTTTTTTCTTTTTTTTTTTCCTTGTGTTCCTTATTGTTTTGTAAATCCTATCAAGGCAATATAGCCTCTCTATATGAACTGCAGTTTTGCTACATGTCTCTTAGACCAGTGCCCTCCGTGATGACAGAGCTGTGCTGTAAGAGCACACTGTAAGGGGCAGCCTGTACCCCGTACAGATAGCGATGCCCAGGAAGGATGAGAAGGGAACTTATTTACTTATTACATGAATTGGTATCTGCCAGCACTGGGAACGGAAACTGTGTGTCTCCTGCATTGCAGGATTCTATCCCGGTGTAATGTCAGACCAGTTAGAGCTTGCTACAGGCTTCACAGGATCTGCAAGTGAAAAACACTGAGACATTAGGGTCAGACGTAGGGAGGATGGAGAAAGTAATCATGGGGAGTGGTTGTGTCCTCCATAGGAGCAGAAGATCCCTTTGCTGTTTTGCACAAGCAATTTCTGGTTGTGCTAGCATCACGCTTTTTTTTTTCTCCCTTTCAGAAAAATTGTTTTAATATTTTAGTTACAGTTGAAGAAGAAAAATAAGAGAACTAAGAGCAAGAAACTTTAGTTCTTAATGACTTTTTTGTCTATGTGGAGAGGAAAAAGTATTAAACATAATTTTCATCAATGCAATTTACACAAAAAAGCCCCACCCACTTTCATGAGAAAGGAATAAAGAGAATCATAATCCTGGATTAGGTATCTTTCACTACACATATATAAAAACAACACCGTGTGAAAAGGGGGAAAATATATATGTATATACACACACCAAGCATACCAATGTGCCTCCAGCAGTATTGCCAAAGGAATTAACTTTACAAGCAACAGCCACAGCCTGGAAAGATGCCATTTTTCAAATAAAAGCTGAATGAGACTTGTGGTTTCTGAGAACTATGAAAAGGAAGGGTTAAAAAAACATTTACTGATAAGAATAGCTGATGTTGGGAGATGAGTGAACATCCTTAAGCAGGGGAGGGTCACTATTTAAATCACTTTTTTTCTTTTCCTCTTAGTTAAAAATTGGCTTCTACTAAGAACAACATGTAGGATTAATGTAGTACTTTGAAGATTTAAAGTGCTGCACAAACATTACTTCCCTAATCAGCAAACACCTTTGCTTGGTAGGCAAATCAGGAGTGCAGTCGCCATTTTAGAGAAGGGAAACCAAAGCCCTAGTAGTTATGAACTAGCAGTGTTTTGGAGTGAAGTTTTTGCCTTTTGGTTTTTTTTTTAAATTATTTTGTGTTTTGGTAGTATTCAGCATGACGACTGCCTCTAGGATGGCTTGTAAAAGCTGCTGAGCTCTCCTGGATTTCACAAGTGCTAAGCATGCAAAGCAGCCTGGCAGAGCTCAAACAAGGCATCATCAAAGTTGTCTCCTCACCTTTCCAAACGAAACTGGGCTAGAAAGGAGACTGCCTGCTCTGGGACAAGGAGGGTTTCTTAAAACATTGCCAGTTTCCCCTGGACCATTGACCTGTGTGATTTTAAACTAAATCACCTGAGCACTGTTAGGGGATATTTCAACCCTACAAAAAAAAGTTGTGCAAAAAATATTTGAATGACTGTTTAATAAGATACTTCTGGGTAAAGGTTTTCAGGTAGGTTGGTGTAAGAGGTATTGCTCACCTTGCAGACAAAGACTGCCCTTGGAGATGATCATTCCTTTCCTTGAGTCCGCTGGAGTATCACATAGGTATTATTTCCCTGTCAATTTGATACAGAACAAGCAGCACTTTGGTGCACTGAAGCAAGCAGAATTTTGTGTGCGTTGCATTGGTGGTGCTCTGTACGCTGAGGGTTCAGCTCCAGTGCTTGGCAGACCATACACTATGAAGAAATTCCTGCGTTGTTTGAAGAAGTGTCCTGGGTAGGGATGGCTTCTCTATAGAAAGAGTATGAACTTTATTATGCAATGGAAATCTTTTCATGAGGTTTTGCTATGTGCAGGTGTGTCAGATTTGTTATTGTAAACACAGTGGGACAGCTACTCAAAAGCTTAGATCCTCTTGCAAATAGACCTGAGTATTGATACAAACTTTATCATTTCCAGTTCTTAAAGATAACACTTAAACACTAGAACAAAACTTGGTGGAACCACAGGAGGAGAGTGCTACTTCTCCCTCGTTTTTTTGTTTTGTTTTTTTTTTTTTCAGATGTATTCTATGAAAAGGGTTTTTTTAAGGAGAGCAAAATATTATGTGTCTGATTAAAAAAAGAGAGTGGTTTATGATCTGCTGATACATGTTAGCTGCTGAAATTCGTCTAAATTCGGGGTGAAAAATGTGTTAGAGGAAATGCAGGAAAAAAAGTAGCATTCAAAGGCTGACTGATCTTTCCCGAACAAGCGAGACGGGACTTGGGTCTGTATTTTCTAGCTCTGTTGTTTTTCTTTTGTGGCAGTGATGGCTGTGCTGCCTTGGAGCTCTCGTCCCTGTCAGTTGTGTGCTACAGGATGCACCCCACTTTCCTCCTGGGGAGAGAAGCCCAGAGATGCCATGCTAGGGAGCAGCATCAAGGAACAGTGGATTTGGCTCTGAGCCCAGCCTCAGAGCTGCTGCTGCCCTGTGATTTAGATGTAATCTGGACAGCATCGTGCAAGTGGTTCCCTCTGCCTCCTTTCTCCCTCTTCCCTCTTTTGACAGACTCACTCTCAAATTTGGGACTGTGTCACCATGATCTGGTGTTGTAAAGCACTTAGACCCCTGATGTGAAATGCCTGAGGAGGGACAGCTGGGGAGTGCTGCTTGCTCCATATCACTAGCCTTGGCTTTTAGGCCTCTTATTTCAACTTATTGACAGGACATATTTTTTAATGTTTTTTTTTTACAAACTAACTATTGAAGGAACTAAAATGTGTCTCCAGACTAAAGCTTGAAATTAGCTGAGTGCTGGTTCAGTTATTGCTTCCCTGGCTTGAAAGCCTGAGCTTTATCAGAGTCAGGCCCAGCAGTTGTGAAAGTTCCTCATAGAGAGGCTGTTTAGGGCTATGGCATGCAGGAAAGCCTCTTCCAGTAATGGAGCCACAGCACGATGTTGTACCATCACTGTTACACTAGCTGTGGTGCCAGGTCTCAGCAAACTCCTTCTGCCACTTGTCGAGGCTTATTAGCTCAAACGCATGAACCATAGCTGGGAGCTGACTTGCTCCTGACCTCCTTGCAAAGGGAGCAGAGTGAGCCCAGGTTTACTATCAGATCCACACTCACAGGTCCTTCAACCCACCGCCTCTAAAATGCAGGCCTGGAAGAAATTCTCATGGGGAAGGGATGGGAGTGGTGCTGCTGGGCTCGGTGCCCAGCCTTGAGAGTGTTCATGAGGCAAGCGGCACACTTGCTCCGTTTGCATTTGAGCGTTGACATCACCATAGGTGGGAGAGAAGTCGTCGTCCTGTGATATGTTTGACTGGTGGCTGAGGGCTGAATGATACCTGTTCATTAATCAGCGAGGTGGTGGCTGATTTTGTGAGGAGTTCCTTGTGTTTTGTCTCTTCTTCTGCAAACCACTCGCATTACTTGTACTTAGTCATTTCTATTTATCTATTTATTTTGACCCATCCTTTGTATGTTCTTGCAGGCACATGAGTAAAAATTCCAACAGAAAATAGTCTGTGCACTGCAATATTTTACAGTATTGGCATCCATAAAGGAAGTGGTGAAAAGCTTCAGAAGAATTATCATTGGTTCTGTAGAGTTTGATAAAGACAAAGCACATGGCCTGATGGCTTTGCAATACACTTTCTATAAGGGATTAATAAATTTGGCCTTTATTTGGTAACACCTTTGTGTGCTGACTTCTGAGTCATTTTTGCTTTTTTCCTTTGTCTTGCCTCTCAAAAGGGCTACAGAAAGTGTGGACTGTCTTTCCGCTCTGTTCAGCGCAGAGCTACTAAGCTTATTAAAGGAGTGAAGCATCTCTCATAAGGAGAGGCTGAGGGAGCTGGGTCTCTTTAGCTTGGAAGAGGAGACTGAGGGGTGACCTCATTAATGTTTATAAATATGGAAAAGGCGAGCGTCAGGAGGATGGCGCCAGGCTCTTCTCGGTGGCACCCAATGACAGGACGAGGGGCAATGGGTGCAAACTGGAGCATAGGAGGTTCCATTTAAATACAAGGAAACACTTTTTCATGGTGAGGGTGACAGAGCACTGGAACAGGCTGCCCAGGGAGGTTGTGACGTCTCCATCTCTGGAGACAGTCAAAACTCGCCTAGATGCGTTCCTGCGTGGCCTACTCTAGGTTCCTGCTCTGTCAGGGGGGTTGGACTAGATCTTTCGAGGTCCCTTCCAGCCCCTAATATTCTGTGATTCTGTAATTCTGGGTTTATTTCTCAGCAGGCTGATCTGTGCAAAACAGGAATGGGGAGAACTGAGTCACACTAGTGCCACTGGCACTCTGAGGGAGCGCTGCAATCCAGTCCTTGTCCGATGGGAAGAAAGCTCCACAGGCGAGCCAGGTTCCAGGTTGAATTTGCAGGGACATGTGCTGAAAGGAAACAATTTCCATGCTGCACGTCTGACATCACAAGAGCAAAAGCCCTCTGGTGTTAAGTCACCTTGCTGAGCACAGGCAGCTTAATGGGGCTATTTTGTTTCAATACAGATTTTCTTCATGCACTCTTTGCAACTTATTTCAGGGAAGTTTCCTAAACACAGAACTATTCATGGGATCTTTCTCTTAAGTGAGGTAGCTTGGTAGCCTCTTAAGAGTTGATAAAGCACATGGCCAAGATTGATTCTGTTGGCAAGTGATTGGGAATGACTAACTTGTGTCTACTTAACTCTCTGCCACATAGGACTGAGCTGTTGTCAGCCATTTCCTTGCCTCTGAAAGTCAAAACTCCTGGGGTACACCTTACCCAGGACCCCCTGGATCATGCTGCAGATGCAGCATGACCCCAGCGTAACCTGCTCACTGAGGAAATCAGCACTTCGTAACTAGCAGGAGAAGCAGGGCTGAGCCTGCAGGCAAATGCTGACTGCCAGGGAGTGGTGCAGGACAGTCAGATATTCCTACGTGCTGGGGGCTCTCTGGCTTGGTGAAGCGTGCTGCCTTCAGCCTGCCTGGCATGGCTCAGCAAGGGTGTAACAATTCACTCAGCTTTTTTTTTTTTCCTTTTTATTATTATTATTCTTTTTCCACTGGCCATACCAATCTGATTACACCTTCGAGGGATCATCTGCCCCTAAAGCTTAATTAAGGAGCTCTTGTCTGACTCGTCACTGACTCACCTGCCACTGTATGAGCTCATGTCTGACTTGTCCTAGGAAGATAGTGAAATATGTCAGGCTTCTCTGAAATATAGCAGGATTTTGTTTTATTGCACCCCTGATATTGCTGTTGGCTGCTGCAGAGGTGAAGAGAAAGATGACTGCTCCAACTTAGTTACACTTATCTAAACTTAGTCGCACACTTCTTTGTGCCTTGAAAAAACAGATGGGGTTTTGCTTGCACAGCTGTAGGTATGTTAGAGTTAATAAAAAAAAAAAAAAATTACAAAAATTAAATAACCTTTGAGTTTTGGCTTCAGGCAAAGTAGGTGAAATGATGTGTTTTGGAGATGAATGCTCTTGCAGGAGGCAAGATGTAGCTTGCAGGAGAACATCTGCAACCAATCCATTCTGTATGAGATGGGGCCAAGACTTGTTTGTATCTGAGTACCTGTTCAAACATGTTGTAGCACAGCAAAAAGAGGTTTTGAATGCATTGAGGAAGGGTGGGTAAGAAGGGAGACATCAAGCTGAATGTTTGCTTAATAGCTTGGATTTCTTCATTAAACTTTTAAGCACTTTAATAATTTGATTAGCTGCTTTCAGAACACCGTAGCATCCCTTTTTGGTTTTTTTTCTTTCTTTCTTTCTTAAAAGAAAAGAGAAAAAGCCCTGCTCATACTGATGCTTCAAAATGAGCTTGCTTTCTGGCCTGGAGCGAATCTGGTAACCGTTTGCTAACTTTGCGTACCCACCCTGAGGACTGTAGGTAGGATGTTCTGTAATACATTGATCAAAGAGTGTGCAGAGATTCGGTTACTAGGCTGACTGCCTGGACACCAGAATGCAGCTTCCCAGTCAAATGCTCCTTGCCAGCTACTCCCATTCTCTTTGTTCTATAAGAACTGAATGTAGAATGGACATCTAGCAACTGTAAATTTGCAGAGCCCGTTTGCCTACCTATAATTGTGCACTCGAAATGCCTCTTTCTCAAGGCCTGTGGCAGCATAGAACAGTTATATGACTCAGGAGCAGCTGAAGTACTGAGGTTGATAATAGATGTTCGCATATTGAGGTTCTCATATCATACTAATGGGTTCTCATCACGCTGAGCTCCATGGTTCTAATTTATTTTTTTAAGCCAATCCCCAAGATACATATGCTGCAGTATTTCTGGCTTGCACATATAACTAATGTGAGTTCTGAATGTGCAGACTGCATTGTGACTGGAATCTGTTGTCAGTGGATAGCAACAAGTGTTGCTCAGACCTTTGTTTTATGGGCTGGGTTCTTTGCTGGGGAGCTGGGGGGAAACGGTTTGTGCTGAAGAAGGTGGAGAATGTGAACACAATGCCTGCTAAATCCTACCAGAGGAAACGGGCATGCATTCAAAGTGCTGTCCTATGTAGATGAGGTTGTAATGCTACCTGGGTTATATTTTGCCAGTGCTTAAAATCAGCAGGCTACAATTTATCTATTTATTTGCTTGGTTATTTAGTTATTTCCCCCACTTCCCTAGCACTAAATCCTGTTGTGACTTTGCCAAAAGCGCTTACTTAAGTGTGGCAACCCTGGTCATGTGCTAATGTTCTTCAAGGCCCCAACCCACAAGCGAGTTAAGGAACTGCAAAATGCAGAAATGCCTGTTACCTGTCTTTGATGTAGACAGGGCTCTTCCATTGTGCATGTGCTCATCACAGTGAGGTTACTCTTGCTCCCGTGTTTTCATGCATTTATCAAGGCGCTAGTGTTGCTGTTCACCTGTGTTCCCTGGCCGGCTACCAGGAAGGCCTCCTACGGCTTGTCCATGCTTGGCAGGTAGGCATCCGTGCTAGGCTTTGTGCCATGCTACATGGACTTGTCAGGTGTCACTGCACCTAGAAAAAGAACCGGTGTGGTGCTGCAGCAAAAGGTCAGATTCATTAGCTCTGGCACGTTGCAACTTGGGCTTGATGGTCTGGGGGCTGTGCAGAGATGGCTTGGCCATATCCAAACTGCTTTTTCCTGCATGTCACATGTTGGGTTAGCATGTGGCAAGCCAGCAGTTCCTGCAGGTACACTATGGTTATGCCTTTAGCAGGCAATGACAAGAACAGTGGTTGCTTTTGCCTTGCCTTGCAAGGAGCATCCTGACCCAGAGAAGTAGCTAGAGCTGTGTTCAGGTGCAGATTGTACCTCACTCCCCATGCTTAGGCTTTCAGACAAGAGGGCTTTAGGTGATCCTCTTGTCCTTCCTTGAGTTTGCTCTGCTGGACTGCGTGAAAAGCCTGATGTGTAATTCAAGCTGCACGAACGGGTGTCTGTTCTGATGCACAGGCAACTCGTGCAATCTTCCTTTTCTGCCTTTGGAGCTGTGTTGTGTGACACTCTTAAGCAATAGAAGAGCTTATCCCTGGAGAAATCATCTTTTGGAGATAGAAAACCATTTTGGAAACTATCTGGGGTTTTCTTTGCTTGCTTCCCATTCCAGAATCACCAAGGAAGATGATCAAAGCCACGTGGTGGGAATGATGCTCTCTTACTCAAACACTGGCTTAATTCTCAGGTTGTAACCGTCTCCTGTGCAAATGTCGCCTTGTCCCCAGATTCCTCCAGCCAGCCCTGTACCTGGTGTTGGAACTACTGTTCACTCTTTCTCTGAATAGTCTGATGTAATTATGCCTCCCAGCCCACTACTGCAATGTGAAAATGGGTGCTCTCTTGCTTTTGCAAGGACTTTTCAAGGAGCTTGCTCTTGGAAGGGTTAGGACATGGAGAAGCATACATCAGTCTGTGTGGAAATGAAGTGTGTGTATGGGGTATTTTGGTTGGTTTTGATTTGTTTTTTTCCCCTTAACTATACGAACAGCTAAACCCTGTAATCTACAGGAGCTGGAAGCTCTGTGCAGAAAATTAGCTTAGGTTGGTGGAAGAGTTGAGATCACATTTTTCTTGGCTAATTAAAGGATTAAAGGCGCAGAGGTTTAGAGCGAACTGTCAGTGCGCTACAGAAGAGAGCCTTTGATGGTTGAATCCAACTTGAGATTAAACAAATTGCATTTAAATAAGAAATATGTGGCAACAGTTGCAGTTTAGCTGGGCCTCTATCACTTGCAGTCTTCTAGGGTCGGGTAGCTGGTGTGCAGCAACTAGAGATTCTCCTCCCTCACCAGCTTGCTTCTTCCTTAGTGTCTCTCTCTGGATTGTTTTGCCTCCGTGCTTTGTAAAACTGGGCTGATTTCTTCTCCCCCAACGCTTTGTGCAGAGGAGTCTAGCAAACTACCACATGTGGTAGTGACTCTGCTGCCCATCATAGCTGTAGTATGGTCACATTCTTGTGTGTTTTGTCATATTTCTGGTTGTATTTAGGGTTTTTTTGCCACTTTGTCTGCAACCGGAGAGCTAAATATTTGTTTCCCAGTGTACTTTCTTCTGTTGTTCAGTTGCAAAGCTGGTCGATGGAAAGAGTCTTTTGGGCTATGTCAATAGTTCAGTGGTGTATTCCATGCGTATTGCTGGCTATTAGAATTCTGGAAGGGTAGTTAGTTTCTGCTGGTTCGAAGTCCTTGCTTTTTTGGGTGCCGGTTGATTGCCTTCAATAAGCTGCACACACAAATGGCTTGCCAGTGTTAGTCCCGACCCTCCTTCCACCTTCTTGGATAGCATTAAATTCAGAGCTGCTAAGGGACTGTTTTTAAGACATCCTTTACAGAGCTTGCAGTGGTGCAAGCTCACAGTAACTACCTCAGGGCAGAGCTTGCTTTCTGCAAGGGCAGGAATTCGTCTGCACAGCATCATCACGCAGGGCAACTGCACATTCTGTCCATGGAGGCTTTGCACCTTTCTCTGATGCATCATGTATGAGCTGTAAGGAAAACAGGAGTGCCGGACAGTGTGAGCCAATAACTTTTTCTGATGTTGCAACTCTGTCTTGTTTTGCCCCATTTTATTTCTTTTTAGGGAGAAAGGGGCTTGTCATTACCTTCAAGTCCTATAAGATAGTGAAGGGTGTGTGTGTGTGTGTGTGTGTGTGTGTTTAGTCTTTTTGATGGGAACTTGGAGGAAATCACAAAATTGAAACCGATGAAAAATCTGCTGGGATTCCATAATCATTCAAAAGCATGGCGTTACTTACTAATTGGGTGTGGTTAGTTGGGAAATCTGACTTTAAAATTATGTTTCCCAGGGAACTATTCCTGTTCTCTTTGTTACCCAGTAACAAAGACTGCTTCTCATTCGGGAAAGCAGCCTTGCTTCAAAGGGGATAGCAACCTGATCTAGTAGAAGGTGTCCATGCCCATGGCAGGGGGAACTGAAACAAGATGATCTTTAAGGTCCCTTCCAACCCAAACCATTGTATCATTCTCACAAAGCATCTGTGGCTTGAGGTCTTCAGAACTGGTAGTTTGCAAATGGAGCAGTGCAGAGGTAGTGGGGTCTGCAGGCACAAAGAGCTATTCAGTGTTTTTCTTGGAAAGTTATCTTCAGATTGTGGTCATTAGGATTTGCATCCAAATCCATATTAATTTCAGTTATGTTTCCAGTTAGGTCATGCAGATGACATGATTATCTTTCAGTTGGCAACTGATTTATTTCATTTGGTAGGTATTGAGAGACTAGCTGCAATCTATTTCAAATAATTTATAGATCTATAACTGTTATGGAGTGTTTGGACAATTATTCCTGATGAGTTTACCTAGCAGGCTTGTAGATTTGCCTATAAAGTGCACCCAGGCCTCTGCAAGCTTACTTTATGCACTTGTGCATTTTTGCTGAAATTACAAAGCAAGCTAAGAATTGGCCAATACAGGTGTGGACTATTCTGTGTTCTAGCCTTCAATTTCTCATGTGACATGTTACTGCACAGCTGCCTTTGGCCGGCATGTCGACTGGGATGTGGTTTTCCACTCTCTTCTTGGGGATTAGGAGATGCAACACTGAAGATTTTGATTTCTTTAAGAAGGATAGGAAGGACTGCTGCTAACATTTCCCAGATTTATTGTAAGCCTTCCTCCCTTTCTAAATGTTGCTCTGTGGAATGGGTGTCTTACCTTAGCCACTGCAGTTGTGTAGCTTCAGGGCTGCTGGAGAGCATGAGAAAAACTGGAGGAGTACCCTAAGCCTGGGTTGTTGATTTTCCTAGCAAAGAAGATGCTACAGCATTGACCTCGCTAGCTGACTGGGGGTGAGGTGCTGTCTTCTGGAGCTGGGTACGTTTCAATGGCTGCAGCAGTGACACTGCTATGCTCCTCAGTGTGATTCTTGACAAGCCGTTTCCCACGGTATGTAGGAAAATCAAGCTCTCAGTTCAGTAGACGCTCGAGCGAGTGCATAACCTCTAGCACGTGAATGTTCCCTGTGGAAACTATTGGGTTCTGTTGGAGTCAGCAAGGCTGCTCCCATCCTTAAAGGTAGGCATCTGCTTAAATACCTTGCTGAATCATGTCTTGACTTTGAAAGTAGACTCAGGAGAAACCACATGAGTTGATTCAAGGACTGTGCTTAGCTAGGTCATTGAGGATGGAAGGAGAGGGCTGAGAGAGAGGAGGATCTGGGTGAAATACAGATCCCGGACCTTGCAAATGCTGGTAATAGGTAGCGACTTGTGTTCTTGTCTGACTTTCTTGCCATTCATCCTCAAAGCTTAATGGTATGAATAAAAGGTTTAAAGGTTTGGCTTAGTCACCATTCACCCTGAGTGTATGGGGCCTGCTGTCATGCTTCATTGATCTAGCTTAGATCTGAGTTACTACATCTTTATGTTCTCAGTAAAACTATGACTTGTTCAGTTCGGTGTGATTTTTTTGCCTTTCCAAATCCTTATGTTTTCTCTGACTCACAACTAGAGTATGGTCAATAAATCCAGAAAACAGAGGAACATTTGCAGAAATGGTTTGGTTGAGTTTGGATTCTCTGCCTTCTAGAAGGAGGAGAGGGCACATATCAGATGGAAGAAAACTTATCCCTGCTTGGTGTCTGTGCATTAGCTTGTCGCCTCACTCACCATTGTGGCTAGAAAAGCTTTGCTGGCTTTCCATTTAAATCATCAATGAAATGCTCTGCAAGCAGGAGAACAATATTTGCATAGATGTAATTCTGGAAACTGAATGTAATGTGATCAGGAAATGGGACAGGCCCTGGCTGTTATCATGGAAGAGACTTGCTGGTACCTGCACTTTGTTTCAAATGTAATAAGATCTGACTCAGGAAAGTTTCCTGGATGTTAATAGAGAAAACTCAATGCCCTTTTGGCAAGGGACTGACTCTAACCTTTCTACACAGGAACAAAAGAGATTTCTTGCAAATTCATAAGTCTGTTCTGAAAGGGCTACGTAGAGTACACTGAAGATTTAGAGGGAAATGGTCTCTCTTGGAGCAGAAAGGCAGGGGCGTGTGTGTGTGTGTGTGTGTGTGTGTGTGTTCAGGACTTTCTTTTTCTGAGATGGAAGCCAAGGAACAAGACACTTGTGTGTGCTGCCAGTGTAATCTCAGTGGGAAGACATGATGCTACTTGCAAAGTATGCACAAGACAAGACCAGAGGCGCCGCAGTGCTTGATTACTGTCAAGGGCTCAGTTGGAACTTGCCTTTGCTCTTTGGCCTGCAGCATTTATGTAGAAACTGGGGACGCTGCTGCTTGCTTCCAAAGCTTTGCCTTGATGGGTCCTGCCCACATCTTAGGCGGGGAGGAAGGGGGGAGGATGGACTCGGAGCCTATGAAGTAAACAGGAAAATTACTCACCTTAATGATGCATTTCACTGGCACTGCCACTTTGAAAGCTTGTCAGATTTAATACTTTCTGTCTTTCCTACCATCGCCTCCCATAGATGTCATTAATACTTTATTAGAAGGATGAAGTGGAGAGGTATCTGTACTTCCCCTCAGGTCGAATAAACAATGGGGGAAAGGAAAGTGAGTAGGAGAGAAAGGGGATCACCGTTTTCCATCAGAGCGGTTCAGTCTTTGTCAAGAGCGCATATACAAAAGAGCACTCATTGACTGACTTGGCTGGTGCCTCATTATTCTATTGGAACATTCAAGTTCATAGCCGAAGTCTTTGGCTTCCCAAGTAGCTACTAGCCCTGCTCTACGGAGTGCAGTGGCTAGTTCCCCACTTGAGGCGCAGCCAAGGAGCAGTCTTGCACTTGGTCACAGCACAACATTGAAGTGGGCATGCCCAGCCAAGAGAATACCCACATAGTCATCAACCTGCTCAGGCTGCTTACTCCATTGTAGAGGCAGAGTGTCTTGCTCTCTGCCCAAGAAAGACCTGATGTGTTTTGGCTGTGGATTTTAGTAAAGGTAAGAAACCTCAAGTTTCACAGTGGATGGTGTCAGATGTTTTTGCATTTTCCAAGCTGGGCTTGGCTGTGGTGTCCCAGATTGCTTGCGCTGGCTCTGTCTGACCTGTGTCTCTAGATGAAAACTTTGGGTAAAGAAAAGAACTACAGAACCCTACTGTGGGAGAGCCCTGAACTGTCACATGCACAAGTTCAGGATCTGAAAATGAGCGTATTGCACCGTCTGAGGAAACAGGTCAGTCAGACCTACTAGCTTTCCCTCGGGATGAATATTGCCGAAAACAGTGTCTTTTGAAATAAATCTGGCATCCCTTACTTGTGTAGAACTATGCTATGTGGAGAAGTCCTGCAGTTTGTGTCAGTAATGTGCTCACCAGCAGGAAGGTTGTTGCTGGGCCATCTGAACTGAACAGGGAAGCTGATTCTCCATGTAACTTACAGGGGAACAAAAGAGTGTTCTCTTATAGCCATGTACATACATTTTAATAGGTAACAGTAGTCCAACTATGTCTTTAGAGTAGCACTTCAGAAAGGCAAGGATAAAATACACATCATCTCTATGTGAACTTCAGGGGTTATTTGCCCTTTAAGTAGAGTCCATTTAATCTAAATTCTAAGTTAAGAAAGAGTGAGTAGGAAAGAAAATGTATCTGGGCGAAGGTGTTAAGCATGAGAGGTCAGAAGACATGAAATTCGGTTTTAGCTTTGAATCACTTGAATTTTCTCTCCTGTAGCCACCTATCAGAATGTGTGTGTGCAAAGATGATCAGTTTGCATTTCCTCTGAGCCTGTCAGTAACCCAGCTAGGAAGATGGGCCCATATTTGACACGCATATTCTTACCCTTGCAATATGTTCTCTCTGTGGCATTTTGCAAGTAGGTCATTGCTTTGGCAAAAGCCAGAATTTGGATGGAAGTCTGTCACCATCTAGTAAAGGGTCCTGCTTCCCAACATGTTGAATGGCTGGTACTGTCTGTGGCAGTGTGCCTGATACCTCTGGGTCTGACTGTGCTCCTAAATTGCAAGCTTGGGATGCCGCTGATTGAAAAGACTATGCTGCCAGACCAACTTTGTTGTGTTCTGTGGGGGTGTTTTTGGTGTGTGTGTTGCTTTTTTTTGTTTGTTTGTTTTTTGTTTTTTAACATGTTCTCTCATCCAGCTTAGCTTCCCTCTGCTGTAACAGATAGTGTACTAACGACTCAATTACTTTCCTGTGAGAGATTAATGAAATTCCCTTATCTGCAGATGAGGGAACTAAAAAGAGTTTTGCAGTTAGGTCTTACATCTGATATGTTCTTGTACCCTGCTTCCTCCCCTTGATCTTCAGCAGGTATGGTGCTATCTGAACGTGTGACTATATCCCAAATTTCTGAGGATCCAAAGCCTATGTCTACTCCATAGGGAACTGTGTGACTTGATCTGCTTGTCTGGCACTCTTACAGCTTTCATGTTGATGAAACCAAGCTAGATCTAGTGGGAGCAGGCTTATTTTGGAGAGCTTTAGGATTTTTGCTTTGCCGTTTGCTTGTCGTAATTGAGCACGCACAGAAGCAATCGCTAGGGACAATCTCTTTGTGTTGCTGTGATTCTTTCCTCCTCATAGCTGAATTCATCATCTTTTGACTTTCAGGAAGGGACAAAAGTGACTGTGAAGTGTGCTAAAAGCTGGTATCTACAGACAGTGTTTCCTCTGACTGATGGGAGTTTTTGGAGTTTGGCTGGTATGATGGTGCATGGTTGGAACATGTGGTCTTGAAACAAGTGAGATCTGGGAAGCTAATAGGAAACAAACAGCAGCCCTCGTCTTTGGCTGAACCTGAGACAGATGATTGTAAGAAGGTTTAATCCCCCACGCCAAGCTAGGAAGAGGTTTGAAATGGCCCACCTGGATTTAAAGCAGTTGGTGAGCAGAACAGGTTCTGGTGCTCACTATCTGAAGCTGAGGTATATGAATACTCCCCAAGGAGCAGTATGTGGTGAGGTAGGTTTGCTGTTGGGAGCTTGAATATACTCTTTCCAGTTCAATTCTGGAGCATTTTATAAGAAAATTCTGGTTTCCTTTAAAATACAAATTGAATCAGACCTTTCTGAAGTCTAAGTTTTGGCTTCACAAATGCCCTTACACAGCAGCGTACCAACTTAAGCAGGCAGTGGTTAGCAGTGCTGCCAGAAGCTAAGCAGATGTGGAAGGTGTTTGTGCTAAATCAAGTCTTGGAGGTTCTTCACCTGCAGCTTTGGTGTATACGTCTGGTGTAATAAGTCAATTGCCTGGAAGGATTATCGCTGGTTGTGTCACTGTCACAGTGTCTAACTGGTGTGACACTTGGTGTCATGCTAATCAACTCAGTTTTATATAAGCAAACACATGTGGTCATATATGTCCTGTACACTCACTTGCATTACCTGCAAGCAGGTGTATTTTATGCGGATACAAATACTTGTAATTTCACTATACCACTTTGCTTGCAGTAGATTCCCCTCCTGCTAGGAGGATGTGAAGCAGGTGAGTGTCTTTGAGGATAGTAGAGCTGTGAGAGGAGGGAAGAAATGCAATGGAATTATTTATGGAGTTTCCTCTGCATTCACTGTAATGATTAAAAATCTTCTTTTCTGATTTTATTGGCTCACTAACTGATGTTCAATAATTGAAGTGGATTTTTTTTCAAATCCTATTTTAACTAATGTTTAAGCCTACCTTTTAGTCCTCACTGTTCTGCCAGACTTTAACACTTCATAGTTTTTAGGTGAGTTTGAGTATCACACTAGTGCACTTCCTACAGTGTATGTTTCTTAGTGTTGTATTTTCTTTGATAGTCAAGCAGGCTGTTTACGTTATTGTGCATTTGTAACACAGAAGTCACTGGGAGACCTAGATATCAAACTTGAGCTGCTGAAGGTTGAACAGGGCATAAAAGAGCCTGTATGCAGCCTTTGCACATGGACACACACAACTCCAAAACACCAATAAAGCCCCAATACTTGAAGTATAGCAATGCAGCCTGAGGCCTCATGCATAGGAGACTTTATTTGCTAAGCCATTCTAAAGCAAAGCCCTTTGAGGAAGCAGATACCACAGACATTTTTATTGATGGCCTGTAAAATGGCCACGTTAATGTCAGTTAATTGGCAGCCCCTACAAAAATAACATCATAGGGATATGCAGAGTCATGAGCTGAGAGATACTCTGATCCTATGGAAACCAGCACAGTAAGTGAAGCCTGGTACGTTTGCAAAGTGCATGTGCTTTGGCCAGTTCTGTTGCATAAGAGGGAACTGTGCTAAGGTTGGGATAATTCTTGGGTATTTTGTGTATGTGTGTAAACTTGTGTTTGCAAGAAGGTATCCAAGAGTGTACTTCAGACTTTGAGTAATAAAATAAATGTTTCCTGTAGAAGCTACTTCATTCAGTGAAAATTCCCACATTATTTCATAACATAGGATCCTGCCATCAGTGGGCACTTTCTGTGACCCACAGAGGAAGGTGTTGTTCAGCACAGGCTCAGCTTTGGCTTTCAGCATATTTGCTCTCATTTCATACCTTCACCTCATTTGCAAAATTCTGGTGTGAAGTAGTCTATCAGAAATGCAAACTACTAGGCATTGTTAGCATCTGAAACTTACTTGGTACAGCTAAAGTTCCAGTTTAGAAACAGAAGGGGAACTGGATATGATACACAAGCAGAGTGTGAGCTGGATACGCAAGGTAAGGACACTTGACTGCAGGAGTCTTACAGCTTTGGTTTTTAAAGAAATTAATTTCAAGAAGATATAAAGACTAAAATAGACTAGCAAAGGAAGAGAACTTTAACAAAATCAGATAATAAACCCTTCCTTTCTCAGCTATCACTTTGTATAAAAAAAATGTTGAAAATAACTCCCAACTTGCCTCTGAAGTTTTCCATGTTTGGGGTTTCTTTTTCTCTTGAAACAGGAAAATGTTCAGGGTTTTTGTTGTTCGTTTACCAAAAAAAAAAAGTTTTCAAGCCAAACCTCAAGAAGTCTTCATTTTTTTATGAAATAAGCCTGTAGATATGAAACCGACATGTAAAAGTCTTTGAATGTAAAGTTTTCAAATTTACAATTGTTTCACAGCGCAAAAGTAATACGGGAAAATATCTGTGATGTTTCTGGTATTACTGTGGCTTTGGTGGCAACGTTAGGTACGAGTATTCCTGAAGCAGATAATACATCCTGATCAAGGTAGTTTTGAATAAAAATCTCCGTGGAGCCTCAAATGAGATGCTGAAGTATTGTATGAATGAATGATGTCACTTTCCTACAGATGTGAGAATCTAGCAGATGCTCTGATTTCAGTATTTTGGGGGATTTCAGGGGATCTCCTGCAGCATGACCACTGGTGCATGTCCCTGTGCACACTCTTCTCGGTCTGCTTCGGCACTGTCCCCTGAGACAGAGTGCGTGGCCGGGGATGGGGGTTTGCGGGGTGCTGGTGGTAGGGGCCTGGACAGGAGCGCAGTGCTGTGGAAATCACAGGGGTTTGTGCGGAGAGGGGAGCGCACGGAGATGACTCTCCATCAAGGCGAGTAATGTGGCTGTGCACGCAGCTCCGCATCTGCCAGAGTAGAAAAAAAAAAAGTGCGTGTTTGGGGTTTTTTCTCCCTTTGCATCGCGCCACAGCAGGACTCGAGAGCTACGCCAGTTTAGCCGAGCGCAGGCGACCCTTTCCAGCGGCTGGGTGGACAGCACCGCTTGCCCCATATCCCTGCCCGTGGGCTGAGCCCCGCGGGTGGCTACGGCCGGTGGGGAGCGGGCGAGCGGCTTCGCCGCGGGGCTGCAGGCACAGAGAGGATCGACATCGGGCACCGTCCCGTTGAATCCTTGCCTTCAGGCTATGCTTCTCCGTTCTCCTCCCTGCCACCCCTCCCCTTCCCCCTTTACCTAAGCAGGGCAACACAAACCCCCCCCCCCGCCAAGGTTTCTGAAGTGCAGCACCAGCTGCCGTCGACCTCCGGTCCGGCGTTGGGAGTGCCGCCTGGCCCGGGGCAATCTATTGCTGCACCGACACGCTCCTCCCCGCTTCTCCCGTTTCTCTTGTGGTTTTCGCGGTGCTGCCCGTCCCCACGCAGCTCGTGGGTCGCGTCCTCCCCCCCTCCGCGGTCCCGTCCGTGCTGCCGGCCGGGGGGACGCGGGGCCCACCTGCCTGATGTCAACATCTCGGAGGGTGAGGCCGGGGAGGAATGTGCCGCTCCCAGCCCGGCGCAGGTAATTAATCCCTGCGACTGACAGGTGGCAACAGGCGGCCTTTGGCTGCGGCTCCTGGGGAAAAGCGCTCGGAGGAAGGATTTTAATAGCTCAGCAGCACCGTTCGTGCGCGCCGGGCGAGGCGCGGGACGCAGCGGCAGGGACGGGGAGGGGGCAGAGGAGCTCAAGGGGAAAATGAAGTCTCTGCAAAGGCAGACGCCCTTGGGTGAATTGCTGCCCTTCCTCAAGAGGGAAAAGCAGGTGACGTGGTTTTTTTTTTTTTTCGTTGCCCCGGGGCAGAGAAGTTTGGTAATTATCGGCAAAGCACTAGTGGGGCTGCATCAGCATCACCCCTCACGCACCACTCTCTCCCATCTTCCTCGGCCATCGCATGGTGGTTTCCTTTGCGAGGGATGGCGAGGGACGCTCACACGCGTGTCTTGCTGGTGGGCTGTGAGTCTGGGGGCTGTCATCCATCACGTGTGGTGAATCTGTAGGCACATCGGGGCTGATGATTGCTAGACTGATCAATCGTGACCATGGTTTGAATAATGGTCACATCCACTAGCATCAGGCTGTCTGCTTTACTCTGGATGAGATAGAGGACCTCAGATTGGAGCTGCAACAAGTCATCTACTAAGTGGTGGGGTTAAGGTTATGCTGAGCTAAAGGTTAAATCTGGCAGGAGACGCTCATGTCCACAGCACTCCTGAGAGAGCTGCTCTTGGGCTTCCCTGCTGAGCGTCCTCTGCGTATAAATCTGCTCCTAAGTGTGCATGCATCTGCACACACGTATGTGGTGTCTCTCCCATGCCCTCAACAGTCTTTTTGTGGATGAAAAGTTGAATCACTGTTTATGAAAGCAAAAGCTACATTCTAAGGAGCTTCCTTTCTTCCGACTGTCCTTTTTCTTCTAAATGAATAAAAGTTATGTAGGTGAATTTCTAATACTTTGTGACTCTCGTTGTTTTTATATGTGAATATTTCAGTGCAAGTGAATGTTACTTTCCCACTCTTTTAACCTGTTGGTTTTTTTTTTCCTTCTTCTTGGAGTTAGTTTGAGAAAGGAGAAAACATAGCTGATTGATGGCTTTGAAAACATCAAGTAAAACGAATCTAGTGTTTAACTCAGTTGAGCTAAAACGTGACCACTTGAAAGAAGTCTGCAAAAGATTTGAAAGACCTGTTGATCTGAGCAGAAGAGTCTCGGGGAGCTATCATGCTATAAGCCAGCCTCTGGGATCACCTTCAAGTTGACATCCATCAGCATTCATAGAGCTGACTGAACCCCGCTCCTTTTAAAGACTTAAGGACTGTAATCCCTCAATTGGATCAGATGGTAAAACACATATTAGAGGTAGATTTCCAACATAGTGTTTGGAGGATTTTGCTGCATCAGAGTTTTGCCAGGGAGTTGAATGTTCAGTGAAAAGCTAGTGCAGCTTGTATTGCACTGGAGACTTCTGTCGTTTCTAGCAAAAATTCTCCATTTGAGAGGTGAAAAGTGTTTTGTTTTCTCCTTTTAAATCCTTTGTTGACAGACCTTCTGGAGAAGGGGCTTGCTGAGAAATCAGACAGGTGTTGCCTGATGGTAGCTGGCGTGTGTGCATTGTAATACTGAATTACCAGCCAGGGTGCCAAGAGTGGGTAATACAGTCTGTCTGCACAGGCAGGTGGGGAGAGGGCAGAGCTGCAGGTGCTGGAATGTTTTCTTCTTTCCCTTTAAAATATATTATTAAGCAAAAAGCTAAATCCACTGTTGTTCTAAGCAATCTCTTGAAATCTGCTTATTTGGGCATGATATGCAGAACTCAAGCCCCAGAAAAGAAGTTTGAGCCAAAACTCTTTCCTCTCCCTCTTGAATGGATAACACGTCACCAGGCTCCACTCTTTTGTTTTAAATAACTTTGTGGTCCATATGTCTGGTAGAAATGGTGTTTGCGCTCCTCAGGCTGTTGGCACAACTT
Source organism: Baryphthengus martii (assembly GCA_013396935.1). NCBI lineage: Eukaryota > Metazoa > Chordata > Aves > Coraciiformes > Momotidae > Baryphthengus > Baryphthengus martii. The sequence continues at coordinate 805,644 of VWZK01001567.1, forward strand.
TTGTTCCTGTTGCTAGATAACGACTTTGTGATCTCACTGAATGATAGACTTGTTGATTGGGTCAAGCTCATTTTGGGTGTTTTTGCTCCTAATTTAGTTTTCCTACTTGAGTAAGTAACAAGTAAGTTGATTGATAGTCATTTTGGGAATTGATGGTCTCGTGATCTCACCCCTCATGGAGTGAGCATCTGTCAGTTGTCATAGCAAAATGGTGGATGGGAGGCTGTCACCTCCTGCAAGGTGGGGCAGTTTGGGTACCACTGTGGGGAGAGGCGCTTGTGCCAAGGGGGGTGACCCTTGCTTCCAGGCACTCTCTGAGTGCACAGACAGCTCCTGCGTCTATTTTTTTTTTTTCCCTGAAGTTTATTTGCTTTGAAATCTATATATAATATCCTGTCTCACTCTGTGGATATAGCAATTATCACTGATCCAGTACAAAGCCACCACGACCTAGTTGTTCACATCTATTTATGCCAATAGATGGCTGGGCGTCAGGTTACCCATGGTTGCAGCGAAGTTGGCAGGGTGGGAAACTCAAGCCCGTTACTGTCTGACAGCAGGTACCCCGTGGACAGATTTACACTGGTGTTAAATGACTGGCCGCTCAGTGATTACACATTTGTGGGTGACTGTGCCTGGGGTAGATGTGAAATTGTGGCTGTATGTCATGTCCCCGAGCCCTGGGTGATGTCCATGAGGCTTGAACTCCTCTTGCAATCGGGTGTCAAAAAGGTGGTGAAGCCCTCCTGCCGTTTCATCTGCCTCTGTGCTGTGTACTACTGCTTGTTTCCTTGTGCCCTAACTGTGTCCCGATGCAGAGATGGGCTTCTGGTCACTCTCTTTTTCTAACATACTAAGTTCAAGGTGTTGTCGGTGCCTGGAGCAATTAAGTCTGCCTTGCGTTTTAGGGACATATATATGTCTTTGTTGCATGGGCTTGTTTATCATAACCCATTAGCCCTTGGGTGTTTGTTTTCTGTGAATTTAAGCTGCAGGTCTGATGCCTTCCTTGCTGGTTGGAGCCAAAGAGGTTGGACAATTGAGGCGTTGAAGGTCCCTTCCTTTACTGGTAGAGGGACCACACTGTTTGATCTGGAGCCTTGATATTCATGCTGGTGTAGGACACCTCTCCTGTCTTTCTGAAAGCAGTGATTTTTTTTCCTCCACTCCCCCTTCTTGTAACCCCAGCTTTGTGTCTTTAGAGATATTACACATAAAATTACAGTGAACACCAACACTCCTGATCCGTGACCGAGGGACATATGTCTCCTTCCATTTGTTCAATTCTCCAGATGCCTGTAGACACTGGACACGTTGGCTCCTGGCGCATGCTGTGCCCTCCCTGCACCATCGTGCTTCCATATTTATGCTTTCAATTTGGCCCATCGCCTTGGAGAGCCCAATGTCTTTACACTTCGATGATGTTAAGGCATCCAAGGGATTAGTTGGCTTTTTGAGATTTTTGAGGCTTTCTGTCCTTGAAACCTTCACAATGCTATTAGCAAACTGATGCATCGAAGGAAACAATGCTTTCTAAATTTCCTTCCTCTTTTAAATATAACTGATTCTTCTCCTACCTCTTGAGATGGAAAGACAACATAATGAGCTCACTTTTACCTTCAGCAAGGGATTGCTTTTTAATTAAAAAACAATAAGGAATTTCAGGTTAAAAAGATGAACGATATAAATCACCATCTAGATCTGTTTCGCAACTTTTTTATTTGTAATTGTTTGGCAGGTTACCCGTTTCCGCGGGCTAGGTAGATCCTTTGTGGGTTTAATCTCTAGCCTGCAGGCACATAAAATGCATTGCACAATTTGGCCTCTGCATTTTAAAGAATTTTTTTTTTTTTTTTTCCCTTTAGCTTTAAATACCTGCAGGATTTTCTCTGCCATATAGTAGGGTGGCACTGAATGAGGAGGGAAGGGACTGGCTTGGCTTATTTTTAATCCCTCTCTCCTCCCCAGTGTCTCTCCCAACTTTGGTTTTTTCTGTGTTAGCAATGCATAGACTTTGAAATGCAAATAATCCCTGAATATTGCTAGCTAATCCTTCTGTTGCCACCTCACCCACCACCCACCTGTGCTTGCACCAGTTCTTCCCATCCCAGCAGGGTGGATGACCAAATCGTGCTCTTGACCAGTATGATCCTGTTAATGTTCTGTTTGAACAGTAGGGACTAGGGCTGTATTGACTGCTAGAGAAAATTTTTGTTTGTTTTGTTTTGTTTTTTGAGAAAATAACCACTTTGGGGCTTTCATTTTTCTTTCTTTGTAAGAACTAAAGAGATGGAAGTGGGGAAATGCAGTTCTTGGGGCTTACATGGTTAGAGTTACTGGGAGATCTCTACACGCACAAATCTCTGAGTACCAGGAGAAAACTGAATGCCTCTGGAGCGGGATACTGATGCAAACTGCCGTATTTTAAAAGAATCTTGTACAGCAGAGGAGAATGGAGAATCTCCTTCATGGGGGACATCTAGAAAAATGGATTCAGGTTACACCGTACTGAACCACAGAAGAGTTTCCTTGCAACCATTCCTGAAAAGCACGTGCCTGTATTTCAATGACAGCTTTTGAACCAAACCCAACAATTTCACATCATGCTTTGATGTTTTGTTCAGTAAAGGTTTTCAGATGTGAACGCATTAAAATGCTGCACGAGTGTTGCTGCTTTAGTGGGAAATACCTGAAAAGAGGGAATCTAATGTGTTCCAAATTAGCACAGTGAACAAGACCATCTTATTCTGTTCCAGGTGTTCATTGCATTGTCAAAAACCTCCCTTTTGGAGTCAGCTGATGGCTTATGTTCTAAGTCTCACCATGGACCCGGGCTTTTGGCTGTTAATATTTCTGACCTTTGATTATTTTAAAATATTCTTTTAAAATTTATGTCCACAAAAGAGCTAAAAAAAATCCTTTGAGTTTACAAGTGTGGATATTGCTACAGAGGAGGTCAGCAGAGGTGTGAGACACTTAAAAATGACTGAAATGTCAGATATGGTACAGCTCCAACACTGGCCAGGGTTTTGCTTTCAAGTACTGTTCAATTCCAAGGTTCATGTTTTTATTTCATCCTTCTGCAAAAGTAGGAGGGCTTCTTACAAAACAGGATGAAACACTTCATGTGTGTGGTTTTCAGTGCTTCCAGGATTACAGGGTGCTGTGAAAAGAATAGTGTCTGTTTTGTTAGGTGGGTAATGTGTGTCCCTTGGAAGAGGGTGTGTATGCCCAAGAGAAATAAAGACTGTATTTGTTCATCTAAAAACAGTGGGTTTTATCTGAAGGTTTTTTTGCCTTTGGGAAAACTAAGAGGTTTTAATACTCTGTTATTATAAAACAGGTAAAGATCTAGGGTTTTTTTCCTCTTATCTGGAAGTGTGGCCATTGTGTGAGCAAATGCAATGCAAATATAGTAGCTGGTGCATTCAGTTAAGTGTGCGTGTCCTTCTGGCATGCCTCCATCTCTTGCTGAACATCCTGACTCTCTCTTGCTCTTTTTTTCCTATCCAGTACTCCACCGAACTGAAAAAGCTCTACTGCCAGATTGCCAAAACATGTCCCATCCAGATCAAAGTGATGACCCCACCACCTCAGGGAGCTGTCATCAGGGCTATGCCAGTCTACAAGAAAGCCGAACATGTCACCGAAGTAGTGAAACGCTGCCCGAACCACGAGCTGAGCCGGGAATTCAACGAGGGTAAGGAGAGCAGTGCTTTGCTGACAGTCCTTCTCCAAAGTTGCTTGGCTCATGAATGGCCAGTGTGAGGATTTGGCAGCAGCTTCAGAGCAAACCTGCTGGAAGCAGACCTCCCTGCAACATCTTGTGCAGCTTCTTATTTCCTGTGCTTAGCAGGAAGCTTAATACTATGCGTTAGCTGTCCCTGTGCAAGCACGTCCTTGGGAAGAAAGTACTGAAATAAATCTCATGCCTGCCCAGGTTGGATGTCTGTCCCCTGTCCCCTGGCAGGCAATGCCCTTCTGGCAGCCTCTCCCCGTTCTGCTTTTTCTGCCACGATGAGAAGCAGCTGTTCTTGTGCTCAGGAATGGACTTCCATGTTGCTGGGACAGGGATCTAGTAACAGGATGCAATATCATCTCCAGCCCTTAATCCGTGCCTCAAAGACGGAGAGGCTGTTTATCTCTAGCAGGATCATGCTAAGTGCTGGCATCAATTGTAGGCAACTTTCTTGTACATATAACGTTAGCAGTTCAATATTAATGTTTTAATCTTTTACTTGCTTCTCCTCATGTTAGTGAAGTAGCAACTGTTGGAAAAATGTCCTGGTGTTTTCTGCAAACTCATGGATTGGGCTCCTTTTTTTGCCTTGGCTGCTTAAGTTTACTTAAGTTCCAAAGTGCATCTGGTTTATTCTATGTGCATTATTTATCTCCTACTGTAAAAAAAAATTGGTTGGTGTCGGTTAGCAGGATGTCTTAAGAGCCTGGATCCCTTTGCTGTTTTCAGTGCAGCCAGCTAGCCAAGCCCAAAAATAAGCAAGTACTTGAGAGTATAAAATCAGAGGAAAGAGACAGTTCTTCAAAATAGTTTTTCATATTAGAAAGTGCTTTTCTGACACAACTGGATTTTTTGGGAGTTGATACTTGGTTCAAAAATGGAGTTTTAAGAGAAGAAAAAAACCCTTAAAATTATAAATTCTTGTTCTTAAATAATTAATTCTCTAGAAAACTGTGTTTTGAGTAAGAAATGAACAGTTCAAACAGAAAACAAAGTATTGAAAGGAACCCATAACAGACTTCTCTCCTTAGAATTTAGTTGTGTGTTGTAGAAACACTGAAGAAAATTTGTGGTAGAGACCTTGCAAAGAGATGCTTTAGGGGCTGGGAGGCAAGTGTGCGCTCTGATGGACCTCTGGGCTTAGTTGCAGGGGTTTCCCTTGGTGGAAGATCTTGCTGCCTTGTGCGTGACCTTGCTTGACTATTACAGTGTCTCTTGTTTTTTGCCTCCTTACCCTTGCAGGGCAGATTGCGCCTCCCAGCCATCTGATTAGAGTGGAAGGGAACAGCCATGCCCAGTATGTAGAAGACCCTATCACTGGGAGGCAGAGTGTTCTTGTCCCCTACGAGCCGCCCCAGGTATGTTATGAACTCAGGGTTGGTGGTATCTTAGTATACAAAGAGGTGGGGGTTGTAACCTTAGTGGAAGGAGTCACAACCTTTTACTTTCCCCACCCTCATCACAATGAATCCCTTCTTCCTCTTTGTCAGAAATGAGCTTTTAAACATCCTCTTTACCCCTTGAGAGCAGGAGTTAATTTATTTTAAGGAAGCCTTGTGATGGGGCCTACATCATTCTAGTCTGCAGCATATCTGTGAAAATACAAGAGGAGAGAATGGAAAAAGCAGAGCCTTCCATCCACCATTTCTTCTGCTCATCCTTCTTGTCTCTTCCAGGTTGGTACAGAGTTCACGACAGTTTTGTACAATTTCATGTGTAACAGTAGCTGTGTGGGAGGTATGAACCGTCGGCCGATCCTCATCATTGTGACGCTGGAAACCAGAGAGTAAGTACTGCGCCACGAGGGTAGACCTTTGCTTGAGAGGTGGTCTTCTGGCTACTCTTCTGCTCAGGGCAGCATTGCACATCCTTAGGGAGTTTGATGCAAGGGGCCATAGGATACTTGTCAAAACTTTGCAGGTGGGAGTTGCCCGACACTTGGGACATTTTCACTGGGAAATGGGAGGTTTGGATCTCTCTGTGCGTAGTCTGCGAAGTTGAGGGATGCTGCTGGCCTACACCTAAGCTACCAGCTGATGTTTCCTCTCATCTCTCTTCTCAGTGGGCAAGTCTTGGGCCGCCGATGTTTTGAAGCCCGCATTTGCGCTTGCCCAGGCAGAGATCGCAAAGCAGACGAGGACAGCATCCGCAAGCAGCAAGTCTCTGACAGCACAAAGAATGGTGATGGTACGAAGCGCCGTAAGTAGCTGGCAGAGCTGGGCGGATTGCAGATCATGCTGTTGCTGGGTGCAGGTGCAACCCCAGTGCTTGTGCCATGGGGTAGAACAGTGCTGTGCATGGGCTTGGAGGCAGGAGGGCATTAAATATCTGTTCTTCTGGGGCCGGTCAGCCTGAAAAATGAGCTGATGTTGGCAAAACAGCGTTTGACAGTCTGGGTTTGCAGGCTCGCTTGCAGCGCTGCCTGTGTTAAATTAGCCCTGCCAGTAGTGGCTGGGGCGGGTGTTTTTTTGCCACCCCCAGAGTACACAGCTGGGATTCTGTAACCAGTATTTGAACCTTTACTCCTTGTTTGGGACTCTGCTGTCATTCTCTGCTCGTTCTAGCCAGTGTCTCATACTGCAGCATGTGTCTTCCAGCCACAGGGATCTAGATTAAGGCTGCATGTAAACCCTGCTGTGCATCTGAGGTGCTCTGACAAGTGGTCTCTCTCTGTACTCTAAAGAGGGCAATGTGCTCACCAGACATGTAAGACACGGAAACCCAGCTTTGGTTTCCCGCATATGCTGTGTTGGCACTAGGCTGAGCAGCAAGGCAGCACGTTCTAACAGGAGGCAGATTGGAGGGAGGCTTCATTTTTGCAGTGAATTCTGTATGCTCCCTGCCTCTTGTCTCACCTTCATGGACTGCTGATCCACCAAGAGCTCACAAGCACTGTAATACCAAAGCTCACAGTCTTTCCTGAAAAGAGCCAGTACTTATTCTAGGTACAGCTTGCTGGGGTTTTTCCCAGCTCTTCACGGCTAATGTGTCTCCCCAGGCACCAGGGCCACTCAACATCTGCAAAGTTGTGTCTGTCTTATGGATCCAGGAGCTGCAAGCACAGTTCTGGAGCATAGAGACCCTTCCAGAGCACTGCAGATCTGAGCTGGCTACGTGCTTCATGTCTCTCTTATGTATCTCTTTTTTAATTCTTTTTTTTTTTTTTATTTTTTTTTTTTTTTTTTTTTTTTTAATGGGGTGCTTTTGGGGCTTCTCTTCCAGCTTTTCGACAAGGAACTCATGGCATACAGATGACATCTATCAAAAAGAGACGTTCCCCAGATGATGAGCTCTTATACTTGCCAGTGAGTTCTCTCTATCTTTGCGTTTGCCCCACGTTTAGTATCTTCCTCAGTGACTTGAGACAAGTCAGCTGCTCACCTAGACTTCAGAGAGAATGAAGGATGGGAATGGAATATGGAATTACTAATTTATTTTTTAAATCCCTAGAGCTACCTATTTTAAATACATATTGCAAACAAAAAGTATGAAAAAATCTCATTAACTACTGACTGAGAGCAGCTTGGGTAAGACACGTGAGACTATTCCAAGAGATTTGTGTGTCCTGGTGGAAACGTTGTCTTGGAGACCTAACTGGGTTTCCTTCTCTGTCGTTTCTGGGTCTGTGGCACTTGAGCTTCCTCTAGAGATAATGAGTGCTATCTTACTGATAAAGGTGGATACTTCTGTGGCTTTTATGTGAATTTCCATTGTAATGTAGAGATAGAAATGAAATATGCTGTGTGAAGTGTAGGATCAGAAAGGGCAAGAAGTATCTGTAATTGACTGTTTAGCTGCTTCCCCGTGAGCCATATTTAGTTGAATAAATCACGAACCATAATGTGCTTAGAGAAGGGAGATCCAAACCCAGTGTCCAAATTCAAGTACTCTTTTTCCTCAAGGCACGCAAGATTCAGCACCAGATCTGCTTACATCTAAGACATATAAAGACATTTTCTGTCTAACAGATTGGATCAGAATATTGCTTTTGGTTGGCATAGATTTACATTGAACCAGATAACAACCCCAAGATGTTCACTAGCCTACAGTGTTATATTATTGCTCTTCAACGTTATCTGCTGTACTTGTAGCACAAGGCTTAGTGGTTTTATTGCATGTACATAGTGTATAAACAGAGTAGTTGTATCCTTCTCTGTTGTTGACTTTAGGTAAATCTTGCTAAGGTGGCTGTCACTAGGGACTAGAGGTGCAATCTGTTAAGGCTTTTTTTCCCCTCCTTTCACTTTTCCATGATCCAGGTGAGGGGACGGGAGACGTATGAAATGCTACTAAAGATCAAAGAGTCTCTGGAACTAATGCAGTACCTTCCCCAGCATACAATTGAGACCTACCGGCAGCAGCAGCAACAGCAGCACCAGCACTTGCTCCAGAAGCAGTGAGTATGAGCGTGTTTGCAGTGACCTGTGCCGTGAGGACAGTGGGGGAGAGAGGAGAGAGACACAGAAGGCTTCTGCACAACTGTTCATAGGGATGTGGTGCTCAACCAAGGGCCACACACTTGTAGAGAACTGCATTGGCAAAATCGTTTCCAACAGCACAGCTGCTTGTTAACATCCCAGTCCGAGGTGGTAGAAATCAATGCTAGGACTTTGGACAAAGCCAAGTTTCCATACAGAGCTTGAGAGACTCAGAGATCCAGATTTCATGACCTGTGTGATGGGACAGAGCAGTCCTCCTTCCCCAAGTGCTTGTCCCGATTGCTTGCAAGGTCCTTCTCTAGTCTCTTGTCCCACACAATTCACCTTTTAGCCTTGGAGTGTAAATGAGGACAGGCTCAGTGCCTTGTTTCTGACTTCCAACCAGAGCCCACAGCACAGCCAGGCAGTACCATTGAACAGCCTGCAGACAGAAACCTGCTGCGTGTGTACACCCTAACCGGGAAATGCAGGGTGGGTGTGCTTGTCTTTCATCTGCTCCACGGAAACAGCAGCAAACATGGAACTGTCCATCTCCATGCCTTCTCCCAGGTATCCATCTGAGCATCTTGCCAAAAGCGTATGGAGGTGGGACTGTAAGCACCAGCTTGACTGAGTGCTTGGACTCTGCTGCTGTGCATCTCTGGTGCTGTTGGAGGGCTGGTGTCTCAGTGGGATATAAATACCATAGGCTTCTCGCCTATATAATGGGAAGAAGAAAGTTGGAAGTGAGGGTGAAACATGCAAGAATTACTTTGTGACCAGTGGATGCTTCAAAGAAAGACTCTACAAGTGCACTTTTAAAGTGTTTTTAAAAATTGTACTTCGTCACTGACTCTTCATATTGTGCATGAGAAACTTTCCATCTGGGCAGACATAGTCCCTATCTGAACTCAGCTGGCAGGGCCACACCAGGACTACTTTGGGTGGTGTAAGTGCCAGGGGGATGGGGAGGAGAAGGGCCAAGTAGGTGTCCAGTTTCCATTTTCCCCTCTGTTCCCGAAGCTTTACAGTTACACAGACTGGGTCAGAGGATGACTTCCCAGACAGACCGTAAGCGGTGTCATTCATGGGCATTGCTTCACCTGCTGTATCAGGTGACAGAAAACAGCCGCCCGGGCTGTAGGTAGCCGCCAGCGGTAGTGCTTAGGATCTCAGGCGTTCCTGCTGGTAAGCTCACACGTCAAGAGGCTGTGGGTATAACTCATTCCTCTGCAGAGGTTAGCACGAGGCCAAGGCACCACATAAGTCCCACTTGAGCCTTTAGGGATTTATTTTGGTGCCTTGGCCTTGTCTCAGGACTTCTGCAATACCACGGCTTTCTGCCAGTTCTCTGCATGTGTTCACATATTGACCTGTGTGTTTTTAGTGTCAGCTGGAGTCTTGTGGAGGTGTGAAAAACGCCTTGTGCCAAGATGGCCGGAGCATCCAGGGGCTCTGGACTCTCTTTCATGGCGCATAAAATTCTCATAATTATTATTTCTTTTTATCAGTCATCTGCACTGTTTGTATATACTATAGCTCATATTTACTAGCTCCTAGGCATTGCGGCCTTTGTGCGCTCCGCTGCGTGTCTTCAAAGCTCCACCTGAACTACAGCCATTTCAGCTGAGAAATGGTTTTGTAAGCAGAAATGGACGGCAGCAGATGACAGCTTTCGCTTGGTGCTGACAGTTGCTTTGCCGTAACTACTGTTTTCATTCTTCCTATATCAATAGGATGGGTTCCTGGCAACTGAGGTTTGTGTTTGTGTTACCTTTAAGGCCAGCATGTATAAGTCCAGCCGTTTAATTTAATGAAACTTCTTTTGGCATGTCTCCTGGCACTTGTCCAGTTATATACTCATTTTTCTCAGCTGCTGAGTGTGCTCAGATACTGGGGAGAAAGATTAAGGGCTTTTAAAGATGCCAGGAGTTCTAAGAAAAATAACTTCCAGTTTTGTCCAGAGCTGCTGCAGTTGTCTCTGCCGACAGCCTGCCATCAAGCAGGGTCTTCTGTGCTGAAATGCATGTTCAGACAATGGGTTCTTAGGTGGAGTTGGGTTCTGGTGTTTTTTCCTCAATAATCCAGGATATAACTCAATTTCTGAAGGAATGTGTTCATGGAAAAGGGGTATTTAGACTAAAAAGACTCATGCACAATTGCACCTCAAAGAATAATAACAAAGGAGCTTCAGATCTCAATGTGAGAATGGGGAAAGAAGACACTTTTTAGGAACTGGTTTGAGTAAGAGCAACCTTGCATGTGAGCAGGTTGCTGGGAGATGCCTGCCACTGCTTTCTCAAAAGTCTGCCCAAACTCAGCAGCACGGTGACTCCTTTGCAAGTTTCTTCTGGCTGTAAGAGAAAATGCCTTTCACTTTGTAGGTAGGGATGTACTTTCAAAACTCAGTCTGTTCGCTTTTGTTCAAAGTGTGTGTTAAACCTGGGAGCTAGGAAAATGTGTATGCAGTGACCAAGCATGAATGTATAGGAAGCTGTAGGTCCTAGCAGGGCTCTATGGGGCTGGGATGTTTGAGAGTTGCCTTTGATGCCTCCTTCTCAAAATGGAGCTGCACCCACATATGCTCCACAGTCAGCTCTTGATGGAGGAATTGCTTGAATTTTCAGTCTACTTTTCTGAGCAATGGTGAATACAGAAAAGCTATCTAGGTGTGTGGGAAGAAATTTTCCTTTCAGTCCTACAACATGGAAAGCTTTATCTTTGAATGTGTAGGAAGTGCAAGGATGAGATTATAATGGTGAAAGATGGTTTTAAAAATACACATCTGTCATTTTGGAAAACGACTATATAATTGCTCTTGTTCACATACAGACATCATTGCATTTGGCAGGCCAGGAGATGCAACTGTCCTACTGTTCTGGAATGAAGGGAGCAAATCTGGTGAAAATTAGAAAGTTTTGAGTCCCACAAAATGACCAAAATCCTGCAATGCTCCATGTTCTGCCAGACCACAATCTTTCTCTGTCTCATCTCCTCTCTCTGTTTGCTCGTGTTTGCATGGTTTTCTCTTATTTACAGTTATGCCAAATACCTTCATGATCATAGGTGGGAAGGTTGTTTTTTTTTTTGCTGCAGTTTCTATTCTTTTTTTCACTGCCAAATCCCAGGGCCCGTATTTGAACAGCATCACACATGTTTATGTAGAAGTCTCTCTTTTCATGATCTGCCACTATGTTTTTAAAACATGGATTTGCCAGAAGGTCCCTGCTGTCAGATACCAGAAGTCGCCCATGCTCTGTTAGGGAGAGAAATTTTCTTCGATACTCTTCTGTGAAATATGCTTACCATCAGTGTTCCCAGGGAATACAATCTTTAAGGGTTTCACTGAAAACCACTTTTTTTTTTTTTATATTCAACAAAATTTCCTGTGGTGGGTTTTGCCCTGCAGAGTGCTGTTTTCAGAACAGTCTTTATTTCAGTTGACTCTATCATAGAATCATAGAGTATCTTACATTGGAAGGAATGCATAAGGATCCAACTCCCATGATTGATTGAAGGCTTTTCACAAAGTCTTTCAGTGGCTACCAAGAAGAGGGCTCTTATGTCCAGAAAGGATCTTATATCCCAGCAAATGTTTCTCTCGTGTCAGCAGGGCTTCAGCTACCAGCCCACTGGCTGCCTTTCAATCTAGCGAGCAGCACAGCTCGCTATCCAAAATGAGAAGGAAGTAACCTCGTAAGTAAAGTATGACAGAGCCGAGCTATCCAGTGCCTGCAGTGCTCCAGCAGAGATGGGAACTGAAGGATCCCAGTGCTTGCTGTCATGGGGATGGTGGGCAAGGTATTCTTCATACCTCCACCTAGTTATTCTCATTTTTGGTGTGGAAGTTAATAGTGGCATTTTGCATGGTTTGGTTTGGTTTTGCAGTGCTGTGCTTGCATGCGTTGAGAACTCCAGGCACTCGGATAGTGCTCTCACTAGAGAATTGCCAAGATGAAAGCAAGCAAGAAAAAGTGGAAGATTAGGTATATGAAGACATGCTGCATTTACTTTGCTGGCTCTGTGGGTGCAGTGCCTTCTGTGTCAACTGGCAGCCCCAGGGACCCTTTGGCTTTAGTGTGGAGAGTCCCCTGACTTTGAGAAGAGGAGTAGTTGAGATGTAATTAATATAGCCCTTTCACAGTAGGCATTATCCTCTCTCTCTAAGCACCAGCTTCTGTTTTTTAGGTAATTGACATTTAAAGTGGGCTCATTGGAAACTGCTTCTCAGTATCAGGGCATCATTTGCACCCGTGAGACTGGGACACAGAAAACAGATTTCCCTATCAATAGTGATTGTTCTCTTCCTTGCCAAGCACTAGCTTGTGCCTGGGGCTTTCCAGCTTTCTAAATCTCCCTGTCACATATCTTTGCTGTAGGTGCTAAGACATATGCTTTTCCCCTCCTTCAAAGCTCACACTGTGATCATGAAGGTGGAAAGTGACTGTTTCTCTCTTGGTGGCTGGTGAAGGGTCTTGTACATTCATCTTTTTCTTTTCTCTGGTTCCTTCTCTACAGTCTCCTTTCGGCCTGCTTCAGGAGTGAACTCACGGACTCAAGGAGAGACCCTCCCAAACAGACCGATGCCATCCTAAAACATTCCAGCCCCCCAAACCCATCAGTATATCCATAAATTGAGCTGGTGGGATCACTTTTTACCCAGCTGACAGGACTAGGAACCGCGGGGCAAATACACAGCCTGATAGCAGCAGAGTACATAGTGAGAGCAATCTTCTGAAGGGACTCAAACTTTGCAGAAACAACAGACACTTCTGCAGACCTCTTAGCTGTAGCCTGTAGCATTGGGAGGTCAGGAACCACAATGTTGTCCGTCTTGGTGTAACATTTTTTTCCTGTTTTTGTAATGTGTTGATACTCTTTCCTCTGACTTCCGTATTTGTGAAACTTGGCAGGGTTTCTCTGAGCAGGTCTCAATTTTAAAATGCCTCATCTTGTTTAAATTAAAAAAAAAAAAATTGTTCGTGGGTTGAGGGAAGTAGAAGGGAGGTGTGTTTAAACAGTCTGTGATAGTCAATTTGGCTTGTTTTAATGCTGGTCATGCTATAATAGTGCAAGTGGCTGAAGTAGTTGTACTACTGGACAGAGGGAGGTAATAATTTTACAGATTGGCACTGATAAGAAATCAATGTGATTTTTTTTTTTTTTTTTAATTTTNCCTGTAGAAATGCCTGCTAATTTGGCATCAGGAATTGTTTCTCCTTATTGCTAATCCTAAAGGGTCTGATCTAAAATACGTCAGGAGTCTGATCTAAAATACATCAAAATTGTAAGGAAGGCTGGGTGACTTTGACATTGCACCAGGTATTAATCCAGCTTTGCTGAATTTAGGAAGGTCTCTCCTGACTCTGTGGCCTCGACCTAAGTGGTGGGCTGAGCTGCCCAAGTTGAATGTGAAGTCTTTCTGTGTGATGACCTCTATGCATGCCTACTGTCTCTGTCCCTTTGCAGCTGAGGGTGTAAAGGGCAGAGTGTCTGAAGTGCTCATTGCCCTACCTGTGAAAAGGGATTGGAGCTTGTCCCTTTCCTTGCAGAAAGGGACAGTTATTAATGTTGCCTTAGAATTTCCATCAACCCTACTACGTTTTACCCCATCACTACAAACCTCATAGTTCAAAGGAAGGAGATGCCAGTGTGTGTTGCAGCTGACTCAGCCAAGTGGCCTCAGGCCATGCTCACCTCCTCCGTCAATGTTGCAAACAGTGGCTTTTGCTTATTGTGTCCATGAAGGGCATTCTAGATCAATACTGATGGGGACCTGCGTGCCTGCAATGCAGTCCATGCTGGATTTCTCTGGGGCAGGTGCATATCTAGCTCTGACACACTTGTGGTTAGGCACAGCCTGAAGAGAAGATGCCTCCCAAATGCAGAGTGGGCCTCCTGGCCACCCACCGGGGAAAAAAGCCTGATGCAGCGGGAGAAGATTCTTATCTCTGAACATCACATCATCTGCTTCTAGGCAGCAGAGCTGTGATCTGAGCAGGTGATGACTCATGATAACATCTCCTTTGAAAGCCGTATTCCATCTCTGGATATCTCCTTCATTGTCTTAGCAAGACTTGTTCTGCCATAGTAGTGTGGAGGAGGGCTGATGAGAGACCCCGGAATTGTGACTAAGTATAAATAATAACTAATAAAACACTAGCAGTGACTATTTCATACAGTTGTAGCTCTACCATCGTTCCTTTTCTAAAGCTATCCAAACTAAGTGCCTCTTTACATTGTTTGGAAACACCAGGAAATACTTCCAAGATCACAAAGCAGGTAGCTATTGCTCTGTGCCTCTTTATGTGGGAGAAGAAAGGCAATGCTATTCCCTATCCTGTGAGAGGTGGGAATCTGAACTGCAGATGCAGGATTATGCCTACCACTGTCAGACCGTCCTTCCAGTGAAGGTTTATTCCTGGATCTTGGTCTTGCCAGTTTGAGTGGCAATTCAGAACTACTGCAACAGGAACATACAAATCTGTATCTAGAGCCTCTGCTTCAGGGCCTATCCACTACCAAGTCTGAGGAGGCAGCCTACCAGAAGATCCACAACACATCCACAGCCTGCACCAGGAGATTCCAGCTCGTGCTCCAGTTCATATATGGTCTGACCTCTAGGAAACCTCTTGTACCATAATGGGCTAAACAGAACCTGTGACTTCCTCCAGAGAAGAACGTAAATTACTTGGATCACACTGTCATCTGGAAAGGTTTTCCTGTTTGTCCTGCTTGCCTCTAAGAGGTTGATGATTGTGAAATTGGTCTTAATGGTAACTTGATTCTCTTTCCAGCTACAATGCATCTTAGAAAATGCATTTTTTATTTATTTTTTTTTAAATCAAATAACCTGGAGCTGGAAGCAATTGAAGTTGCTTTATAATCTGTCCTCTGCAGATAGAACACGAAAACTTTTTCCCAGCTGTGTTTTGATTGCTGTTTTGTCATCTCTGGGGCTTCAGAAAAGTGAGCTTTTTCCTTTCAAGGAATAACCAGGTGAACTAATTGAGCCTTATCAGTCAGTTGGGTCATATCAGTCTATGTCAGCTAGTTGATATATATCCACTCCCTGTATTATAGCTTCATTCTCTGGAGAGCAGATGACATCCAATGCCTGCCTTGGGAGATTCCCGTGGCAGAAATCTAAGGGGAGTCATTATCACCACCCTTGTCCCTCTGCTGTAGTTGCTGTCTGCCTAGTGACCATCAGGACTCCTTTCCATGCTCCCAGTTAGTTACCAAGCCTATAAACCACTTGTGTAATTGAAAAGATGTACCATTGCTTACTTTAGAATACCATCTGTTTGGGACTTGGAGAGCAAGGGCATCTCTCTGCATTTTAGTGTCCTGCTTCATGGGCCTTGATGTGGATGAGTTGAAACTGGGCATCACTTCTGGCACTTGTGGGCCGTTACTAGGCCACATTAATGTTATGCAGTCCAGTGTTATGTGCCAAGTGGGCGACTTTACTTGAAAAAATGTTGCCAATGGGCACATTGACCATGCATGAGCTTGGCATGTAATCCTTGCCGCACTTGCTTGGGCTACTGTAAGGAAACGTAGGCAAAGACCTGGACAACTTTGATTCTGCTTGGGTGTCTCTGCATTGTAAATAGCTCTAGGTCTTCAGGGATAGCAAACTGTAGACCCAAGGGCTTGGGTGAAATCTTAAACTCTCTGAGCCTGAGCTGCCCTATTCTTGCACTTAATGAACCTTTGATGTCATTTGCATTAAGGCTGCTTACATGACGGTGTGCTCATCTAATGTGAATGAGGACTCTGGGACTTGTCTACTGAATCAGGTAATTGGTCTACCCAAGCAGTTCCCTACCTCTGTTGAAGGGCTGATATTCAGTGAGCTGGGGAAATGCAGAGTGATACAAGGTAACCCGTGAAGTGAACTGTGCTTCCTATGTGCAAGAAGAAGAAAGTTCCTTCCTGACCTCTTGAGATGATCAGTATATGCCTTGAAGTGTGAGAGGTGATTGCCCTCATATGAACTTGCATAACTACAAATGTTATTGACTAAATAATTACATAGCCTCTTGAAGAGAGAAAAATCAGTTGCAGAATGTGACTCAGTGCCTTTCATATCAGACTGTTCCAAGTAGTATAATAGTCTTTTAATTGAAGTCCTTATACCTTGATATTAAAATGCATTTCATTGGCATTGCTATCAAAGACATGTTAATGCTCCTACTTCTAATCTTACTTGAGACATACTAAGTATAATTTTAATGAAAACCACTGTGCATGACGTTCATATAATACCTGTTAAAAAAGATTTTGAGAAAAAAAAGCAGTATATTTTAAATGAATCCTCAAACACCATGTAGTCCGTGTGTTTAATACCAAAAACATTTTCTTGTGTTCCTGAGGCTGTTGCTATATTGATGTGTGACATTAATTTTCAATAAAATTTTGCATCTTGGTTTATCTTGGGACTTTTCTTTGACTAAATGGCTTTCTCTAGACCTGTTGTACGTCTGCTCACATGATGGGAATAGTTTAGTTGAAATAAGTATGAGTATAAAGAAAAATGCTTTTGTTTCCTGATTTATTTACTTGAGCCTGATTGTCTTAATCTTGTTTCTTATGAGTATGAATGAAGTAAGAATGAAGTCCTTAAGCTATATGTTAAAGTACACATTTGTTTTCTGTAGTGTAGGGTGCTTTGGCTTGGCTTGTGTTTGCTCACTTTTTTTTTTTATCTCCAAAGTATTTTGTAGTCTCCTAACTTGCTTGACATCACTGTTAGTGGTGGAGAGAGAAAAGTTAGGCCCAGTACCAACCTTGAAAAATGTTGCTTTGTAGAAACAGGCATCCTTTTTAAAAAAATTAAAAATTTCAAGTGATGAAGTCTCTAAATGAAATTATTCTTGAGCTTAAACAATGCAAATAGATCTTTTTTGGGAAGCCTTTGTTGATTTGATTTGGAATTTTACTGTGTATGTGGTGATGTCCTCACTTGCACATTGTGCAGATTTTGTCCTAAGAGGCTACTCATGTGTGTATTAATTTCAGCTGAAACTCTGTTAGGATAGGTGAATGTACCTGTAAACATTCATTTTGGTCCTAAATCCATAAACTTCTTAAGTAAAGGGTAGTGTTACCCTGACTTGAATTTCATGGCTGGTCTCAACTTTTATACTTTGTGACTTGAAACCTCAGATCTGAATCATTCCCTTCACCTTGAAAAGTTGGGTCTGAACTTCATGGTTTGATTTCACTTCCCCTTGGGAGTTGCTGCCATCGTTAATATTAATTTATGAAGTTTCTTGGGCTTTCCACTTCCTGAGTCTATGAAGTTTGCTGGATCTTGTCCTGCATTTTTACTGCCAAAGGACAGTTCACACCCTTCTTTCTGTACCTCCTGTAATTGTGTAATTAGGTAACGTTTCTTCAGGGCCTTAGATACTCTAGCCTGTTAGCATAGATGTTTTCTCCACCCAACACTACAAGTCTTAAAAGTGCAGGAAGCTATACCCAATGTAATTGTATGAAACTCGATCTTGAATGCTGAAGGTTTTATTAAATTATATAGGAATAAACTTTTTCTTTCCTTTGCACTTTACTTACTTGAAGTAATAACTGTTCTTTTTGCATAGAAGGAAAGCCAGTTCCCAGGAATTGGTGTAACCGGTTGTATCCAGACGAGCAAGTTTACCAATGAGAAATACGATGGGAATGTGTCCTTGCACATTCACCATGGGGTCACCATGATATGTCTGAATGAGTGCCAGGCGAGGGTACATTGTGTTTGGGAAGCGTACCCTCTTCCCTGGTGCGTTTGTCCAGTCCTGCAAATACTCTGGGTGTTGGAGTGAGAAAAACCTACTCTCTCGTGGCATGGCAGTGCTCTGCCAGTTGTACTGTTGGACGTGCTTTAATGATCATTTTCTGCATATCCCAGATAAGACTCTACTCCAGATGGGATGCTACAGCCGTAACTCAATCTGGGAACTAGGTTGCCATTCAGAAGCGATCTGATCTTTGCGCTCTGGATCGCTTACGAGGCAGGATTGCAGCTGGGACCCTCAGGGCTGGGCAGGGGGAGCTCTATAGCAAGACTCTCTGGCTCAGTTTGTGGATATGCTTGATAGAGTTTTGGACTGTTTGAACTTGAGGGAGTCTAGTGCTGTCATCAAGTGGTAGTAGGAATCTGATAGTCTTTGCAAGCAGCCTGTGGGATTTGGATACCAGGTACTCTAACACCGTCAAAAGCTGCATGTCAGCATCCCAGGTAGCTCTGATGATTTCAGTAGTGATCCCTGAGATGTATAGAGTCTTTCTTGAGCAGAGCCTCTGGCTGTTATGTATACACCTGATAACAACCTAATTATATGAATAACTAGGAATTTTGGAGAAACCAACGTGATAAGTGAGACCTGATGTGAAAATTATTTCTGCGGTCAAGTTTTAGGGGTAGTTAGGATGATTTGAAGGTAACTTCTTCAGTTGTAGTTGTCATGAAGAAAGTTTTTGACAAGGAGAACTTAACTTAAAAATACTCTTTTGGAGTTTTGGCAGCTGTTTGCTGGCTTTGGTTATGTTCTTTTCAACTGAATAACTTACACAGAAACTTCTCCTTAAATAAAAAGAGCTGAAAGTGAAGCTTCCCTTTGTCAGTATTTCACCATTTGTTTTTTAAATGCCAAAATATCTGGGAATCGTCTTATTTTCTATTGACTCTGTCTCCAAAGATCTTTATTTACGATGCTCCCGTGATTTCACGAACAGTAGCTCACCACTGCCACAAATGGAAAATGTAGCCCTTTAGGTGTGCACTCCTAACAACCAGCTGCTGTGATTCCTGTACTAATATTTCTTTGGTTTCCAGGACCTCCATGCAGTCACAGTCATCCTATGGCTCCAACTCGCCACCGCTTGGCAAAATGAACAGCATGAACAAGCTGCCCTCGGTCAGCCAACTAATTAACCCCCAGCAGCGCAACGCCCTGACCCCAACCACCATCCCTGACGGCATGGGAACCAACAGTAAGAAATCCTCACTACTTCTTCTGTTCCATGTGTGCTCCCTGCTAGTCCGAGCAAGGAGACTTGGCATTGCCAAGTGGCTAGTGTTAGGCTGGGGAGCCTGGAGTAATTCAGTGGCAACCTGCTAAGCCAAATATTTCTTGCTGCTGTGTCACGGGGCAAGGCTTCAGCATCCTGCTCCCTAAGCCTTGCAGGGGTGAACAGAAGCTACTTCTTGCTGCAGGTCTGACTGGCTGCACTGTCATCTGTCTTTCAAGACTTGTTTCTTCTTCCTTTTGCAGCAGAGAAGATGCAAATGTTGGCAATTTTTTTGCCCTTGGTTTAATTAAGACACTTCTTAGTTTCAAAGGAAATGTCTATATCCCACAGCTCTGTAACCTGCTTCATCCTGGCTGCTGAAGGGTGCCCAGCAGCCCTGTAAATCCAGGATGACAGACATGGTTCTGGGGGCTGAGTTTTGTTGTTTGGTTTTTTTTTTTTTATTTCAAAAGTGCTGGACTCTTGCCCACACCTGTTGCTGATCCCCTTCGGGTGCTCTCGGTGTCTCTGAAAACAAAGCTGTTTGGCTTCTGTATTGGGTTACTCTGCTGGCTCTGTCCCACTCCCCTCCTGCGACAGGGAAAGCTGAGACGAAGCTCGCTTAGGTTTCTACCAAGCTTGTTTGTAAGGGAAGGTGACGCGGGTTCATCACTGCTGACAGTTGCTCCAGTGAGGGGAGAGCTCCTGAAAGACTCTTTGTCATCTGGTCCTTGTGCAGTCATTGTGGCCCTGACTGAAATTCCCCATGAGCTTGCTCTGTGAAAGGCTTTGCAGGGGATTTAAGGCTGCTTCAGCTCTGAGTGCTGTCCTTTGGTGCCATGCTGGGGGCGAAGCAGTGGTCTGGGGACACCTGGGTAACAATGTGCTCCTCCTTCTTCTCTCCTCCAGTTCCCATGATGGGCACCCACATGGCCATGACCGGCGACATGAATGGCCTCAGTCCCACACAGGCGCTGCCTCCTCCCCTCTCCATGCCTTCAACGTCCCACTGCACCCCCCCTCCTCCGTACCCCACAGACTGCAGCATTGTCAGGTGAGCGGGAGCAGGCTGCCCAGCGCACATTTCCCACCTGCAGGAAGTGCAGGCCTCATGTTGGGAGCTTGAAGTGTCCTGCCAGGTCCCTTACCTCGTTCACTTGGAGCACTGGGTCTTGGCAATCCCAGGGCTGGCACCCTCTGGGCACTGAGCCTCAAACCCCCACCTCTGAGCACCTAAGAGAAACAGGGATGTTAGAACTGCAAGAAAGCTGAAGGATGCAGTATCTGTTGGACTGGTGGAGCTGAGGGAGCCAGGCAGTCTTGCAAACATTTCTGGTTGGTTTTTTTTCTGGTTTTTTGTTTGTTTTTTTTTCCCTCCTTTGGCCGCTCACTGAGCCATGGCTGGGGTCAGAAGCTCCTCTGCCCTCCATGAGGTCAAACAGGTTGAAAGATGCAGACCCTAAACAAAGAATCCTTTACTCTTAGGGAGGAATGTGCTGATTGGAAGCACTTTGTATGCGTGATGTGTCTGAGCCCCAGACCCGTTGCCTTGCCGAAGCCCTCTGTCCATGCAGCAGGCTGCCACAGGCTCAGCCATCTTCTGGATGAAGTGACCTGGCAGGAGGGTCCACGTGATCCAGGCTGTGTAGCACCAGCTCTTGACTAAGGCAAAGTGCTGCCAGGAGGGTTGTCTGCTAGGCACTGAGCTGAAGGACTCCCTCATCTGTTTTGATGTGGCTTGCCAGCCTGGGATGTCTTGGAGAAGGTCAAGCCAAGGGTGAAAGCTTTGTTTCCTGTTGCTGCAGGTTGGCTGAGTGTTTGGTTTTTCTGTGGTTTGGGCTGTTGCAGCCAGGGTGATCCTTTTTTCTCTCTCCTTCCTTCCTTCCTCCTCTGCAGCTTCTTAGCGAGGTTGGGCTGCTCATCCTGTGTGGATTATTTCACGACCCAAGGGCTGACCACCATCTATCAGATTGAGCATTACTCCATGGATGTAAGTAATTCCTCACAATTTCCTTTGTTTGCACTCTTGGCCCTGCTGTAGGAACAGGTCAGAAATCCAGACTCATATTTTTATGATTAGTTTGATAAAGGCTGTTGCATGAAGAGGAGGCTTATTGTGAGGCAAAGAGAGGTTGGACTTAGGGCCAGCATTGTAACTGCCTTGCCTGGCACAGAGAAAGAGTGTCTCCCCACTCCCCACCACTGTCTGCTTTAGCCCCCAAAGTGGCCCCAGCCCACAGGCCTGTTAATTCTGCAAGGCTTGGTTTCAGTTTACACCTCTCTGAAACACCTCACTTGCCTGCAGACAAGTAGTCTGTTCAGAAGTGGTCTGCATTTTTCTCTCCCTCCTTCTGTTTTCTGGCCTTGCCTTAATGGTCTTGCCTTGCCACTGGCATCTCAGCCCAGCTGTTTTTGGTTTGTTTTTCTTTTTTTTTCCTCTTGCATGGCTTTTGCTTCGGGGTTGCTGCTTCCTCTTCTGTGCCATTGCTCTCCTCAGAGCTGGCTGACCCCTTTTTTTGACCCAAGACTTTGTAAGGCTGTGGTACTTTTGTTTCCTAGCATGGGCTGCCTTCCTTTTACTACTGTTCAAATTAGAAAATCTGACCCAAATTAACCAAAGCTGGTTGCTAATTTTTTCAGAAGCTTATACACATTTTCCAGAATTTAGGTACTGTTACCCTCGGATACTGCACTGGAGATGATGGGACTTCAAAGTCCAAGTTTTCTAAAGTTATTTGTCTGATCTTAAATTTTGGTTATGTTCAGGTAATTAAGGTAGTTCATATAGAATCAGACACAGAGCTTCAAATAGGGGAGCTCAGACTTGGATTCTAAAGTCCTTTTGCAGGCTTTGAAATAAACATGGAAGTTTTCAAAGCCATTGAACTTCTGCAGCACAGCATCCCTCACCAAGACAACGAGCAGATCTCCCTGAGGATGTCTTGGAGGCCTTGCAATCCAGTTAAACATCTAGCTTTAGGTCACCATATCTTACACATGAATGTGTGTTTTGTGTAACTTCAAAACAGACCTTGTGTCATTAATCCTTGCTACCTTATGGCTACACATGCTTACTCAGAAGTGAACCACCACCTTCGGGATTAGTGGTTTGTCTTCTACAATACATTCTGGCCACCTGGATTTTAGCAGCTTTGTCAGTTAATAAGGATTTGCAGGGTGGCCCTGTGGCTGCTTCTACTCCTGGAGCCCAGCATGCCCAAGGATTGCTCTCTTAAGCCCTCCACTTTGCCTTGCAGGATCTGGTGAGCCTCAAGATCCCAGAGCAGTTCCGCCATGCTATCTGGAAGGGTATCCTGGACCACCGGCAGCTCCATGACTTCTCTTCCCCTCCCCACCTCCTGCGCACCCCCAGTGGTGCCTCCACTGTCAGCGTGGGCTCCAGCGAAACCCGGGGGGAGCGGGTCATCGACGCAGTCCGCTTCACACTCCGGCAGACCATTTCCTTTCCGCCCCGCGATGAGTGGAACGACTTCAACTTTGACATGGATGCCCGGCGCAACAAACAGCAGCGCATCAAGGAGGAAGGGGAGTGAGCCCAGCAAACGCCCCTCCACCCCGCCTCAGCCACAAACTGCTCAGCCCTTCATTTGTCTTCCTTCTGCTTGGTACTGCACCCCTGGATGAATGGCAGAGGGAATCTTCTTGCTCATTCATACTAGGTTATGCCCTTGATGCTGTCTAGGTCATACTCCTGGACTGTGACCTCCACTTCAGCTCTTGCAAGGGGAAGAGCTGAGCGAAGGGGAAAAGGCGGGTGGTATTTTCTTGAAAGCCGTTGGCCTTCTCAAGAAGGCATTGTTCTTGTTTCATGTTTTCCTTTGGGGAGAGGGCTTCTTTTCTTGACTTTTGAATCTTTACATAGCTTGTGGGCATCCTGACCTGGAAACTTGTCTCTCTCATTCAGCGATCCCACTTTGAAAAGCAGGAAGGTTCGAATAAATTTTTAAAAAGAAAGAAAAAAACAAACCCCAAAACTCCCCAACAAACAAACCCCAATCCCAAAACCCAAATGTAAAAATCTCTGAAGTTGCCAAACCCTGAACTGGCAGTTCATCTCGAAAAATAGATGGGAATCAGTCTCCTGACCGTTGCACTTAAACCAGCCTCTAACAGTCTCTTCCCACAGGGCTGAGTGCTCTGTTCATGTGTAATATTCTCCAGCGGAGACAGCACATGCACTTTGCTGGGCATGCCAGCGCTTCCAGCCACCTGCAATCACTTTTTCCTTTCCCCTTGTCTTTTCTGGGAAAAACTAACCTGCTATTTCTTCTTGTTTCAAATTTACATTCATGTATATGTCCTGGTTTGCTTGTTTTAGGATATAAATGCAAATACAGCCATTGGTCACTCTTGAATTCTGTCCCCCACCCAGCCTTTAGTCATTGTGTGCAACTACTGACATTTAAGCTAGAGAATTAAGCTTTGCCATGTATGTAGCCTGGTTAGTTTAGCATGAGGATTTGCCTGCCTAGCCTCCAGTTGAACAGAGGACCGAGAGCTGCACGCTGGTTTGTAGGGCTTCAGCTATGCTAAAGCCAGACAACCTTTTATTTAGATCATCCTAGATGGGTTTCCTGCCAAGTAAAGTAGAACCATCTTTAGATATATCAGTAATAGGCTGGAGCCTGTTGTGATTTGTTGCTAGCGACTAGAGACTGAGTGATGAGCAGCTAGAAGTGGAGAGTAAAAAAAGAAAAAGGACCCTGGAGCAAGGACCAGTTCCTGGTAATATGAGCGTTGCTACTGCAAAATGTCATGTTTACATGAGAAGCTGCTTTTTCTCTGCTGTTTTTTTCCTTTATTGATTCTACAGCAGCTGTGCTCTGAGGCATTTCCTCTGACTGCCAGTGATGCTATGGACAAGTACTGAATAGAGTGAGTATTTTCACATTTATATTGGCCAAGGTAGTGAGGCTAACTTATACAAAACAATCCTAAACTGAAGAGCTCAGCACAGCTGCTTTCAGGTTGGCTTGCTCTTTTTAACAGTAAGCGTGACTTTTTCTAGAGAGATGAAAAAAGCGTCTTAAATGAGTCGTCATCCTACCTTGCTACAGCCAGACAGTCTCGTTTCAATGCAGTGTCTGTTTTCTAGGCCCTGCTGTGTGCCACATATTTCATTTAAGTCCAATACTATTATCATCCTCCTCAATCTCTGTTGTGCCAGGTCTATGTTGCATTCAAAGACTGCCTTTTGGTAACTGTGCAAGCCTATTTCGAGGTAATGCAAGATGGTTACCCTGTAAAGTGTGTGTATATAAATATTTTTTTGTATGTGTAATTTTTGTTTCCTACAGCATAACATGCCAATTTTTATTTCTTCTGGGGCTTCCGGGTCTAATGGAACCACAATAAACTGTTTTTTTTGTTTTTTCTGTTTTTTTAAATATTATTTTTATGCAGAATATTTACAGTATACCTTGTAACAAATGACTCATCACTGGACGAATATATTTGTATTTTTCATACTGAGATTCCTGTGTGACTTTGCATTTGAGGGGGGTGGAAACAGGTACTGAAAGCCTGTTTTATCATTTTATTTTGCAACACTTCAAAGAGCAGTGTCCTAGATTTCAAAGTATTTAACATACTCAGTGTGAAAACTTACCATGTTGTTTGTTGGTTGTTTGTTTTTTTTCCTGTATGCTACAAAAGAAGCTAATCATCCTGCTCTTGACTCAATGCAAGAATTAATTCAGCTGGGCAGTGTTAGTGAGGGGAAAGTGTTACTGCGGGTACTTTGCAGATGCCTGGAGGTGGGTTAGGCTGTGTCCTTTTCACTTCCAAGGCTCTGCATCTTCATTGTGTAATCCTTCTGAGCTTCTTCAGTATTGTACAAATTTTGCTGTAAAAATACTGTCATTTTAGGAACTAGGGAGCTTCTGACTATAAAGGTTAATGTGGTTAGTGCTGTGCCCAGAATCTGGGTGCAAGAACTTCAGTATCTGCTTTTCAACTCAGCAGTGAGATGGAGCTTTTCTGCTGCATCACTAATGATTAAAATATATGCTGTGAAAACCTTTCTACTGTATACGACTATGGACCCCACTTCTGTATAACTGGAATCTTCATGTGAGTTTCAACTGCTGTAGCTATTTCCCTCCCCTGTAGAGCTGTGATTTTTGTTTTGTTTTGATACATCAAAGCCTATGGATTGAGCTGAGATTCTGCCAATGCTTGTAGCAATGACAGTGTTGCCTGCACCAAGACCTCTGTGTGTTTTGAAACACATTGTTGTTGAAGTCAATTAAAATAAAAGCCAATGACACTGAATTTCCAAGCAACTTTTTTTTTTCTTGCCTGTGTGCCACCTTGGAAATGAGTGGGAATCTTCCTTCTCTGAGCAGTTGGGCCTTAGTGTCACCTTTGCCCACATGTTCAGTATTGTCACCATTCATGGTACAGAGGTGTATTATAAGGTGCCATCACACACATCCATCTACCTTCTTTCTGGAGGATTGAATGGGTCAGCCCCTGTAAGCCTGTTGCTGAACTGTGAAGTCGTTTGGCTTTTGCATCATTTGCATGGCTTTTTTGCCCTTTCATCAGATTTTTGTATTCTGTTTCTGATCAAGGCACCAGGAATTGCCTCCAGTTCAAGGTCCTGCTCAAACAAGATGGAGCTGTGACTGCTGTGTGCCCTAGCCAGTGGGAGGAGTGTGTGCTTTCAGCAGACAGGGTCAGTGTTGCCCTTTCTTACCTCTACGCTTGTGAAATAGCTTTGTGTAGCCATTCACACCATCCCCTTCAGAGCCCTTCTTAATTAACTTACACCAAAGACTTCATGCATTCTCTCTCCTACCAAAGCAATTTCCTTTTCCTTTGCCTCTCAGTTCTCCTTCCAAGGATTTGAAAAAAGGACAACTTGGAGCCAGTGGGGTGGCTGTCTGGAAAGTGATGTAGTGGATCAGCCAGGGACTTCAGTCTGTCCAGAGACCACCACACAACAGTCTGGCTCAATCAGTGGTTTCTGAATGGTGCCCCATGTCTGTATCTTACAGTGTACCTGTGTTACGATTTGGGGGAGGAAGATTGGGAACGAGCAATGTCCAAAAAAACCCAACTACAGCTATCTCAGAAGAAGAAAATGCCATGGCCCACCTTGGGAGTGAACTTCAAGTTTACTATTAAGGTTGGAAATTTCTGCCTGATTTCTGTGGTTCTGATCACTGTTTCTTTTCCCTTTTGCCAAATTACTTTAGAAGCAGTTGCCTCTGGATATCAACATGCAGAGGCATCAGTCCCCTGGTTACACTCTGGCAGTCAGGAATTGCTTGAATGTGATGTTAAGAACTAGTATGTTGTGCTCAGAGAAGTGTACTGCAAGAGCTTGCTGTTTCAGCTGATGGACTCTGCCTCTAGTTGAGCAAATTAGATCAGATAAAATTGGATTGCCATTTCCATGAACCAGGTAGGCTTGAAATATATTTGCTGATGATTGCAATTGCTATCTGCTGTGATCCACTGCCAGAGTAGGGAACTTTTACATCACATATGTTAACGGGAAGGGTTTCAGTGCTGAGGAATCCCAAGCTGGTGCTCTCTATTTTGCCCTCCACCCATACCCACTGGAATTTTGTCTTTGGATATTGGGATGCTTCATATGCAGGCATGAAGCTTTCGGGGCAGGGATCTTTCAAGCTTCCAGCTGTGTTTTGCAAGCCTCAGTGAACCTCTGAAGACATGCATGTCCTCCTATGCTGCTAGTTCTAAGCGTGCTGAAGCTAGCAGTCCCCTGGAATGAAACTTATCCGGACACAACAAAATTTGGCAAACATCCTAGTGGAGCCTGTGAAGGGTGTTTTGCTCATCATGTTCTTCCTGTCCTGTATGGCTTAGCAGAAACCCCTTCCTTCCTGATGGCAAAGAGGCTGCCTGTGCTGTGGGGGGAAGATTGCAGGACCAGGCCTCCTGCTTTGCCTCTTTGTAAGTTTGTCCGCAGCAAAACCATGTGATGAGCAGTCCAGCCCTTGCACCAAGTGGGAGCTTGGGCTGTTTGGCCTTTTGATTTATTGAGTATCTCTGTTTAAGGCTCAGGGCAAACCTCACAGAGCAGGATTCCTATCGATCCTCTCTTCCCCTCCCCCTTCCCTCCCAAGGGAGGATACTAAGGGAAATGAGGAAGGAAGTGCCTCACACAAAATTGGAAGTTAAGACTCTGAACAAAATTTAATAGGTAACAGAAATAAACAGGGAAAAGGAAATATGAAAGGAAGAGAGTTATACAAGTATATACAAAACTAGCTCTCAGATGGGGATGGGTTGTGCAGAGCACGTGGAGCCAGGCCCGGCTGTGCTGAGATGCGGTCCCAGCAGCATCGCAGCCCGAGTGAGCAAGAAAAGAGAGTGAAACTCAAACTTCCTGTCCTTTTATAGAGTGTGGCAGGGAAGGGGAGGGAATATCCACTGCCCTCTGACCCCTCAGGGTCCTAGAGTTACCAGGTGTTCATTTCCCCCCCCCCCCAATTTGTTAACTCTTAAACCACAACACTGAGCTATAAAATCTGTAACTTATATTGACTTCCATGTGAAGGTTAGTGAGGAGCTGCATCAGGCCCTGCAGGGCTCCCCTGCATGGTCTGCTCTGTGGGGTGGCAGCGCACAGCCAGTGCCTAGATGTGGAGTGTGGCCATCTTGGCACAGGCTGTGCCTGTGCTGGGCCTTCTCCAGGCAGGTTTGGCAAATGGCCTTGCCTGGCTGCCAGGCTCGAGCTGGTGGTTTCTGGGTCCTAAGATGTTTTGACTCCCTGCGACCCATGACAGCAGTGAATCGTCTTCCTGAGCGTGTAGCAAAGGGTGGAGGCTTGGAGTTTTGAAACCTTATTGTTGATGTTTGGCTACACTGGCTGTGAAGGTCACATAAAACTGGAAGGAAGCTAATCTTTATGCTCTGTTGGCAAGGACGGGCTGCAGCTTTCTTCCAGTATGTTTCCCTAAGGTTAAGAAGCCAAAATTTTACTCATGGCAGCCATCTTTTGCTGCAGCTTTGCTTTCCTGCTTTGGACACCATGGATTGATCCCTTTTGCTTATATGCTCAGCCTCTCCCAACTGTATATACCATCCCTTCAACACAAGGCCTTAAAATGAGCACTGTGGAACCAGGTGGTTTTAGTTTTCTGTGTATGTGTGTTTCTATTAGCAGGTGCCTTTCACTGAGTAAGGAGCTGGAGCCCCTCCATAGCCCTCCATCTGCCTGTGTGGGTTGCAGAGCTGTCCATCACAGCCATGCCTTGCTGCTAGGTGAGTGTGACCCGGTGCTTTCTTGGCTCAAACTGGTCACAGTCATTTTTTGAGGATATGGGAGGATCAGCTGGTTTTGTTTAAAAGCTTTGACTTCCTTGTGAACACTCCTACAGTGTCACATTTTATTCTTGGGCCTGGGACCACTAAGTGAGTAGAGGAAAGGCTATGTGGGATTGGAGAGGAGACATGGGATTCGAGGTGGGACAACGGGGCTACAGCTGCAGCCCCAGGGCTTGGGCAGGCACCAAGGTGCATCTCCAGGGACAATGTACAGTGACTGTGTACCTGCAGCATTGAAGCTAAGAGCTGAAGGGTCACAGCTATACCTGAGGACATTGCTTGTACCCAGCGTGTTTCTGCCTTCACTGCTGCAGTCACAGGAGTACCATGCCTCACTCCACTGCCACAACAACATCAAACACAGGCCCATGAGCAACTGGGTTTCAACTTGATCTCGCTAAGATTAAGTGTTTGGTGGGGATCTTCTGGCACTGCCATTCAGCTGATTTTCTCAGTGCAGTTGCAGTGCACTGCCCTTTGCATGCAGTGATAATATGAGCATGGCAGCCAGTGGCTATTTTGGCTGTGCCACTTCCACAGACGATGGGGATACGTGCTCCAACAGGCGGTGGACACCTTCTGGCATGCTCAGCAATGCTCACAGGCAGCTGGGCTGATACCAACCATTACAGCACAAGAGGGAGATGCTTACACTGTCTCTTGCAACTGCCTAGGGTAGGAGATTAGGCTCCCTGCATCATCAGTGACAAGAAAGCCCCTGGGGAGCCATTCAGAACATATTAGCTTCCCACTTTGAATCATGCCCTGGAAGATGTGGTCTCGTTATTGCCTGAATCAAGGCCAAGGAAGACTTAAGTTTGTTAATATTAAACAGGATGGCTCTGTCCGTGCAATCAATCATCTTTGCCATTTTCCTAAGGCTTGTGGCTGCACTGTGAGAGACACTCTCACGGCACAGCCATGTGCAATCCATTGTCAAGAACCTGACTGCAGGGCTCTGTGTGTGGCACATAGACTGGTGCAGGATCTAAAAAGAAAAACGGAAAAACTGAAACAAAATAAATCAGCAGACCTGGGGAAGAGATGGTGCTTTTCCTCTGCCATTTTAACTGCCATTTTAGCTCTCAAAATGAGTGGCTAGCAGAAGAATTTAAAAAAAAAAAAAAAGAGAGAGAGAGGAAAAGAAGGACTACACATCCAATCTGGTGTTTAAACAAAATATATTTAGATTAAGACCATGGGAGATCTGGCTCCACTGAAGCCAAGGCGATTCCGAGTACATCATCTCGCACTCGCATTGGTTCCTCTGTCAAGGGCATTTGTAATGCCGGCTTCGTAAAAAAGAAATAAATATAAGAATAAGGCGGGCAGGGATGATGCGCAGCCCCGCGGAGCGGGACCGGACAGAGCTGGGCCGGGCGGGCGGTGGCCGCTGTGCCCGGGAAGCCACTGCCCTCTAGCGGGACCCGCTCGGGGCCCGGCTCTGCTGTGGGAATCGAGAGCCTCTCTGCTACCGGCAGCGGGAAAGAGGGGTGCCGAGACTTGCTCCAACTCTGGCTGGCCTGACGGGGCTGCGGAATATGAAGGCTCATGATGACATCCCCCCTTCCTCCTGATGCTGCTGTGATTCCGTGCTTCCCAGCATGTGTGAATGCAGCCCAAATCACTGAACCCGTATGTCCCCCTCAGCCCCCCAATCGGGCCCTGTGCTCATAGCATGGGCCTGAGCTTAATAAAACTGCCTTTTTCAACACCTTTCCCCTCAAATCCCACATACCAGAGCTGCAGTAGCAACTCTTGTATAGTCTGCATGGGTGGAATAAACAAGTGTCCTATTGGTCTTTCAGAACAGGTTTTACTTTTGGGAAAGCCACTGCTTTCCTGCTCTTTGTTGTGTCCCCAGGGAATTGCTAGTGTTGTGTCCCTGTCAACCAACACCAGCACAAAACAGACATTCAGAAGATGCAAACCAAAACCGATCACCTGCCAAACTGGGAGAGACAACTACTCTTACTCCAGGCAGCTCTTGGTTGCAAATCTGTGCCCTTAGTTGGTGAACCTCTGCCCAGAGGTGTCTCCAGAGCCAGAGCCTACCCACCACAGAAGGCTGGTTGGAGGTGCATTGGAGGCAAGCAGCCCTGCATGGTTACCCGGTGATGCAACACCCTGCAGCCACGGCCAGCATGCAGCAGCACCCCAGGCTTCCAGCATCGTGTGTGCCCTGCCCAAGGGCACAAGAGATACTCCACCTTTCCTCCATGCACACACGCAGAGCCTCGGCTGCAAAAGTCCTACTTGCCAAGGTGATACACATCTCTTTCTCCAGCTGAGAAAATACCACCAGGTATTTTGCAGGGAGCACACACCACAGCCGGCAACTCCCACAGCAGTACCTGGCTGGAGCACCGGCAGCCGGCTCTGGGCTCCCACGCTGCTGCGGCAGCCAGCTCAGCCAGTCTGGGTGGGGAGCCCGGCACCCCGCCAGCGTCGACCTGCCTGCGGCACCCAGCACCCCGCTGTGCACCTGCGCGGCCTTGCAGGGTGCTGCGCGCAGAAAGGGGCTCTGCCCTGCGGCTCCCCCTGGGCTTCTGGCTTGAGGCCATGGAGCTGGCTCTGGATCGGTTTACTGGTGCATGCTTTAAAAGCTCACCCCGCTCATTTGACCCACATGTGGGTCCTGGGGGTCGAGGGGGGCAAACAGGAGAGCAGCCCCCAGCACTGGGTGGGCACCCGCTGCACTTCAGGGCTGTGCCGTGGAGACGGTTTGCAGCTCCCAGGGAGAAGCTGGGGAGCTGGAGAGGATGGCACCCACCTTGGCTGGCAGGTGGGGAGGGGCGTGACATGCTGGCAGCCATGGGCAGCGTTTGTGCAGGATTTGGGCTCCAGGGCTATGCTCTGCCCACGCAGGCTCTCTGCTTAGCAGTGAGGTGCCCCCACTGCTCATTCCTGCCCTGGCCTCCAGGTAATTGGGTAAGAAATGTTACAACAGAACCTAGTACTCCACAGCAGGGATGTTAGGAAACAAAATATTGCACAGTGCTCCATGAAAAAAACTCTTTGATTAATTAAAGGTGTGGGTGGCTACACAATTGCGTCAAATTATCCATGTGCCATGGCAAAATGCAAGACAAATGCATTGATTTCTTGTTCCAAGGACGTGGTCAAACAACCCATGCTGAACCTGGGGAGAGCTGTCAACCTGAAGATGAACATGAGTGTTTTCATGGAGAGGTTTTTCACAGAAACAGGAGGTAACGAGTTACCTCCAGCACAACATACCTAGAAGGTGCTGCAATGCCTATGTGTATGAAGCCCAGCCTCAGTGCAGCTTCTAGCACACTTCCCCCAGGGCAGTATATGGCACTCTGAAAACTGATGCAGAGCTCCCCACACACTGAGCAAATCCTGAACCCTGAGCATTGGTGTGTATGATCCAGTCCCCTCCCTTCTGGCATTTCGGCTCTGGTCTTAGCCTCAAACCCACAATGTCTTTTGAAAGTTCTGAGCAGAGCTTGCATTTTCTAGAGGTGCAGCCTGTAACGGTGCCTGCCTGCCACTGAGGGTGATAGCTGGAGGACACAAACCTCACTGTTTTCTTCAGCTTTAAGTGCTATGGGTAGCAAAACAGTTACATCTATTATGGTTTATCCTCTAGCCTTTATTGCTACTTAATTAGTGACTTGAACAGAAGGAAGCCAATGTTTAGGAGCTATCAGTGGGTGTGATTGTGATGTGCATTCAAGGTTAAGGGCTCACGGTAAAAACACAAGCACCAAAAACCACACACAAATTTAATTTGCACAACTCTAACAGCAATGACTCAGCTTGCCCCAAAGAAGAGATTGCTGAACGTGTTCCACCTGGCCCTGAACCTTATCATTTCACTGAAGGGTAAAATATTAGCAAGTAACCATTAAGGCAAGTACGTTACTGCCAGACCATGGGCAGCAGCTGCCTCAGATTATTTCAGCCTTACCTTGGAGGTGCAGAAATTGGACATAACTTAAAGCCCTGCCAGGGATGCCAGCAGCCAGCTGAAGATGGGCAGGTGCGGACATGAAGGCGAAGGCACTCTGCTCTCTGGAGACGTCTTGGGAGCAGAGAGAGCTGATTCAAATAGACTTATTTTTTTTTGTTGTTGTTGTTTTAGTAGTGATGCCCCCACAGCCAGGAAGTAGCACAGAATAACTGCAGCATTTCACAGGAGATGAAGCCCAGCCAAAGGGTCTAGCTGGGAAGACTTGAAGTACAAACTGTAGCACTTGACTCTTTTTCACAACTTCAAGAGGAATGAGTAGAATCTTCCTTCTGCTCCGTTTGAAGTGAAGTGATTCTGGGCCCAGAGAGTACACTGGCTAATCAGTGCATGCCTGATTAGGCCAGGGCATCTGGAATACCTTTGAGAAGGTTCTCACCTGGTTGACACAGACAAATCAAACCCAGTGAAGCTGAAGAAAAAGGTACCCAAGACAGACATCTATATGAATACAGGCAAATTTCTTAAGTCGGATTTTCATCCCATTCATGCAGTTCTAGCTGACTGTGAGCATCCCCATTGCAAGTGAGAGAAGATCAATGCTGACAGAGTTGGCCAGGTATGACAGGGATGCTCCCAGAGCTAGTCTGTGTTTTCAGGCAGCTCTTGGCCCTTCTGCCCCTCTAAAGTCAGAACAGGAGGATCCCTTTGGTGCATTTATCCCTGTTTATACCAAACGTGTCATGTCTGCAAGGGAGAGCTGCCTTCAGACTACCACGGTCTGGCAGCATGGTGACTAAAGAGCTGCTGAGGGAGGAAAAAGCAAAAGGTCTTGTTGAGTTTTCCAGAAAAACTCAAAAGTGTTTAGGAGAAAACAGTAGCAGCCATGTCATCCCTTGGAAAGAATGGAAGTGTTGAAAGTGAGTTGCAGTTTGAAGGCAGCATGGTAGAACTCAAGGCAGTTCCTGGGCTATGCAGCACTTGCTGGTGCTACATAGTGGTCACAGGTGGGACAAAGAGGTGCTTGCTGACAGATGACAGTTCTTACAGATAGCCTAGAGCATGGACTACCCAGCAGGAGCTTCTGACCTGGGAATTTTCTTTTGCTGCTAGGCCCATCACAAGAGCAGGAGAGATATTTGTTATCTTTTGTCTGGTGGCGCCAGTGGTTGAGCAAGAGGAGCCGGAGGCCAGCTACTGGCATCTGTATTCGTGCCATCCAGAGCTCCCACCTAATTCTGTTGGGTGGAGGACTCAAAGGCTTGGTAACATTCCTGGTATGGTGTATCTCACCTTTTGTTTCAGTGTAATTACTCTGAGAGGAGAGAAAGGATGTAGCATCTTCCACCTCAAGGGGAAGATTCGTTATGCTCCAAGAGCAAACATGATTTGTAGATTTGGCTTGATTTCCCCCAATCAGCGATGCTCGCAGCTCCAGCCAGCACAATTGGTCCCAGTAGCCCAGGGGTGGGCAGACATGCCAGCAGCTCTTGGCTGTGCAGACCCCGCAGTCAAACTGCTTTCAAGGCCTGGCAGGGTGCAGGTCATGGCTGGCAGGTCAGTGTTGCAGCTCCCAGTGCAGATGTTCAAGAAAACAGGGAGAAATGTGCATGGTGCCAGCTGAGCGGGGCAGGATGTATGTTCATCAGCCAGGCTTTCTCACTCCCTACAGTGCCTGGACTTGGTGCAAGTATGTTTATTTTCTCCTCAGCTTCTCAGGTGTCTCCAGAGGTGTGGGCAAGCCCAAGTTGCTAGGAAAGTTTGGAGGCAGCACTGTGGGATTGTGGCTGACAGGGTAGACCTGGCAGCTTGCTGGGCCAGGAAAACACAACACGTTGCTCATGGCTGAGCTTTTAGAAGATGCATGTGACCATCTTTCTCTTCATGGTCATGAGTGAGATGGGAAAAATATTCCTGGGCTTCTTTGCTTGCAGAGGTGCTGCAAAGTCCGGGGTGAGTCACCTGAGGAAGCACAGGGCACAGATGGGCTCTAAAGAAAGTCTATATATACTTTGTCCCATCCCTAAGAGTCACTGTCAGGGCCACATTTCATTGTGAGGACAGTTATTCTGAAAATGTTTGCTCAGTGCACCTCAGGGTATCAACTGCACATGGTTCGGGGTTTTCCCTGGGGATCTTCAGTGACAAACCCCTTCCCTGCACCTCTGTGAAATGAGGCCAGACTATGATTCCTGGCTTTTCAAAGATCACCCCATTGCTGATGAGAAGCTCACAACCTGCCTCATCCTCTCCCAGTGCCATGGGCTGCCCATATTAAATGGGCTTCATTGTTCCCTTGATCAGTTGGCAAAGCAAGGAACAATAGGCTCATATTAGAGCTTTTTCCAGTGTGCTTGAGAAGGGATGAGAATAAAAAAAACTGCTGTGTAAGGTGACTGAGGGCTTTCTGCACCTGACCAGTGAGCATGTCTCCCATGCAGCTCTTGTGCTTGAAGGAGCTAGTCTGTGGTCCCGTTGTTGTAGGCAGGTAACTGTCACAGAGAAGATAGACGTGGAACTACTCAGCTCCTTCTGCCTCACCCAGGGCCAGAAGGGTTTTTTGAAAACAAAAATAAAGGGGAAAAATCAGTCTCCACCCATCCACTCAATTTGGCCGGCAAATCAGATAAAAAAATCCTGGAGCTGGCACCACAGGAGAGGTGAATGCCAGCTCCCAGTCTCTCACATGAAGTGTCGAAATGAAAGGAGATGAATAAACAACCCCCAGGTGCCTGGGGGCAGCAAACTTATTTTAAGATGCTGTTCAGTTGTTTTTTCCTGTGTGATGGCTGGAGCACCCTCTCCCAACTCCCCCAGCACTGGGCAGCTACCTCCCATGGCATTTGGCCAGCCCCGGGCCATAGACACGTGTTGATAGGGCTCCATGAGAAGGGCTTCATGCAGAAATGGACACCATCACAGATGTTTTTCATGGGCTTCGTGGTGTGGGATGCTGTAGTCAGTGACTAACAACCTGGTGAAGGGGATATGATGTTGTGACACCACCTTGGATGTGCCCAACTGCTGCAGAGAGCCCTGAAGGGTTGAGCCTGGTGCCAAGGTGCTCCACAGCAGTGGGAGACCCTGCCCTCCATGGGCACACTTTTCCTACGCGTGTCTGATTACTGCGACTAATATGAGGCTTTTAAAATACAGGACATTTGTTTCAGTGGTTTTTCCAGCCAAAATTCCCTTACTAGAGCTACATACAATCAAAAGTGACTCTAGATTTGCCATGAACAGACCTCGTCACAGATGTGACAAAGATCTTTGCAAAAATTGCCAGGGGGTCGACGTTCTCCTCCCTATGAGGGAAATTATGAGAGGTTCTTCTCCACATTTGCTATGGTCCAGTTAAAGCACTGTAAGCAGTTGGGAGGTGCCTCGCAAGGCATTCATACTTCTTTTCAGCTTCTGCCTCACTGCAGTCAAATCAACCAGTTTCATTTCTTCCATTGGAGCTGCCCATAGCACATTGGTGGCAAGCGGTGGCCTCATTTCTTGTCAACAAAGCAGGGATCAGCTTTTAGTCCGGCACTTTCAGCCAGTGTTGGGTGTAAAAGCACTGCAAGGAGGAAGGCGATGGTGATGCTGGGAGGTCAGCCACTCTCCTGGCACTGCCCGGAGCAGCTGGGCCAGTCCAATTCAATGTGTTTCCCCAGAACTTAGGAGTGCAGCCACTCCAAGGTCATTGCAAAAAAAGGCATATGTGAATAAAAGAGGTGCTTTTTCTGGTGTTTTTCCCCATGTACCAGAGCCGTTGGGCTCTCATGCGAGGCTGCTTATCGGCTCAGCCCATCGTGGCAGCAGATTGATGGTGCTGCTGCCATCTCTGCTCTTAATCTTACTGCAAATAAAGGAGGGGTAGAAGCTGAACTGAGCTCATATTAACATCCCTTGCCCTGCCCTACTCAACCTCAGGAAATACCTACCAGAACTGCCATTCTCGTTATCCAAACCACCTCTGGAAACAATTATTAGCTGACTTGCTCCTTTGCCAAGCGTGTCCACTCGCCAGCTCGGCTCCGTTTGCCCACAGGGCCCTGGCATTGCCTGCTCTTGCCATGGCACGCACTGCGGGTGGCAGCATCCGTGCTCTCCCGCTGCGGCCTCACGCGTTGCCTGCTGCTGCCCAGCTGGACCAAGGCTGAATCCCACTTCCCTGGGGCTCACCGGTGTTCTGCCTTGCCACAGAAACAACGTGAAGGTGGCAGAGCAGCTCTCCGAGGCGCTTGTTTTGCTTTCTCAAGTTCCTGTAGTGCGCTGGACTTATTTTTGGCAGGGTTGGATGGTGGCCAGGGGGTTGGGACATATCGACATTTATGATTTTTTTATGACTTTTTCTTTTTTTTTCATAACAAGGTTTTGCAAAAGGAAACAAACTCAGTGCTAGAATTCACCATGTGTTTAAAACAAGATAAAAGTAGTGCTGGGCTGGCTGTGGCACCCACTAGCTGTGGAGACAGCAGTTTGCTGGTACAGTGTGTGCTCTGTGGACAGATGAGTGACCCACACACAGCACGGTCATGCTCCAGCAGGATATGGGGGGGGGGGTTTAGGGTCCTTGTGGACCAGCCCCCCAGGCCCAAAGTGAAGCCAGGGCTGTGCCTGAGGTGAACAACAGTGCAGGCCTTGGAAACAGCTGCACTCAGATGGTTCAGGTACTGTCTCTGGCACCAAGGCACACATCATTCCACATCTGGGGAAGAGCACAATGTTGTGAGACCCAGACAGGGTCATACCCCAATGCACAGACAACAGCAACATTTCCCACAGGAAAAAGCGGCTCTTCTCCTGGGGTGTGGGCATAGGAGGAGTGGCAGAAACAAAAGCCGCACAGGCTTCTTTCCTTTTTTAATATAGTTCTTCCCCAAAGCAGGACTAGCCCATTTTTATCTCAGTGCCAGCACTATTGGAGCCAGCTGTCTTGTTTTGGTTTTTTTCCCCTAGGCTGGGCAAGGGTGTGGACAGGAGGAAACAACCTTTATTTTTAATGACAGTTTTTCATGAGAAGATGTTGGGCTGGCTGTGAGTGCTCAAAGAGGCTTTGCCCAGGTTTAACCAGGAGAGATGAGCAGTGCCCTGTGCAAACTCCATCTCCTTCCTCCACTCACATCTTTCCACCGGCCACATCAGTGCAGTACGCAGGCAGCTAGCAGCTGTAATGCAAAGGTGAGAAACCAGTCCAGGCTCTGCTCCTACCCACAACCACAGTGCCTCCAAGCCAGGGGGACCCTTGCACTAGGAGTGGCCAACATTTGGTGCAGCAGCTGGCAGAGGTGGTGCCACCCAAATTGTCCATCACCAGGGGAGCTGATGGAGACTGGCTTGTCCACACAGCCCTAAGCCTCCACAGCAATATTGGTGAGGTTCAGTTACTTAGAGTTAATGTTGCAAAAAGTCTGACAGGCTAATGTCTATGGGCATGTGCAGGTTTTACTAGACTCTGTAGCCACTGGACATACAGAGCATTAGATAGGTCAGCCTTAACTGTGGATGTAGAGCTTTGTGAATACTCACAAGTCTTATTTTCAAATGAGGTTTTGGGGGAGTGAGCTTTTGACTAGAAAGAAGTTTTCATCAGCCACTTGCAGTAAGGTATTTGCAGCCCCAAGGGGCTCAGACTTTCTGCTATCCTCCATTGGTGGTTCTCTGCTTGTACAAGCTGCTTTCCACAGTCCTACCCTCTCTACGAGACATCAGGTGCCTTGTCGGGCTATCACGGCCCCTCTTACCTGCTGCTCTCCATGCCTCAGTGCCCTTGCTGCTGGCAGCTCTGCTACCATGTCCCTGGCTGCAAAGCACAATGATTCATCTTCTTAATGATTCAGGAAAATGTACAGATGAAATGGATGCCTTTATTAACGACTCTCTGTGCTTATGGCAGAGATGGGGCTCCTCCAGCCCTCCCGCAACTCTTAGCAGCAGTCTTGTGCAAGGGGCAACCAAACTTGGCTCGGGACCACCTGAATGTCAAAACAAAAGCAAAGCTCTTTGCCAGTGAAGATCCCCTGGCATTGAGTAACACCGCAACACGGCTCTGCTTCCAGAGCGACGGCCGCACCCAAGCACGCGTGCAGATGCACACACCCAGAGCCACTTTAGCTGTTTTTTTAAAATACTTCTTAAATTCTATTAGTTTCCTGTATGAGTTGTGTTGTGTTTTGTTTTCTCATTGACTGTCATAAATCAACCCTGCTAATCCCACTCTGCATACAGTATTAGTATTAGGAGGGGTGCAGCAGAGTTAACAAGGAATTGAGACATGGTTCAAGCATCTCCAGCTCCAAACCACTCCTATTGCCAGTGATAAAACTGGGACACGTATAACAAATGGCCAAAATGTTAGCTTTCTTTTTCCAGGAATGTGGGCACCCTGCAGGCAGTCTGGATGTAGCCCTGACAGCTCTGGCAGATGCCAGGCCCCTACATCAAATCTAAGAGTTAAAATTCATTTCTCAGAGGCCACGTCACCTTGGTGGCAACACGTCTCGGATTAAA
This sequence comes from Baryphthengus martii, assembly GCA_013396935.1. Classification (NCBI taxonomy): domain Eukaryota; kingdom Metazoa; phylum Chordata; class Aves; order Coraciiformes; family Momotidae; genus Baryphthengus; species Baryphthengus martii. Next base: position 844,582 of record VWZK01001567.1, read on the forward strand.
AAAAAAAAAGGACACCCAAAAGCCTACATCGTATTTTGGTGCATGTTCCAAAGAGCTCCATAACTTGCTCCTGTGAGGTTACAGTGTACCAATAAACTCAGCAACCACCTCTGCTGGTGCAACAGAAATAAAAATCTGGCTAGGCTTTGCCCAAGTAAAGAGCTGGAAAAAAACAAACAGGAAAGTGCCTTTGACTCACTGCATTCCTGTTTCCTGGCTTCAGCCTGGCATGGACTGCAGGCAGGTCTCAGCAGCAGAGAGCACGGTGAGTGGCGTAGCCCAGAGACTTTCCCTTCTCGAGGGTTCGGGGTTTGTGTTTGCAGTTGAGTCCTGAAATACTGCATCCTTTTGAGGCTGCTCCACTATTTTTCATCAAAGCTGTTGCTTCATCAGAAGTCAGCCGGTGCTTTGCTTCACTCGCCTTCTTGCAGCACGCTCCAGCAGCTCACAGGGGCTGCAACCCCCTCCTCCTGCTCTCCAAGTTGCCTGAAGTGTGCCAATGCTACGTAAGTTATTACATGCCTGGATGTAGAGAAAAACACATGGACAGCCAGGCAAACGCACACACAACCTTCCTTAATCCTGTCCACATTGGTGTCTGACAGTCTTCCAGCACAGGAGACACGTGCATGTGATCTGGGGCCTGGGACAGGAAACCTCAAGGGAGAGGTACTACCATGAGAAAAACCACAGTCTCCCCTTCTAGTATTTGGTGAAAGACAAAGACAGGTCCAGATGTTGTGTTTCATTTATTTCCCCTGGATTTAGACACAACTCTGGATAACCACCACAGCAGCAAACAAACCATGATCTGTGATCCATCCCCCCCGCCATCTCCCTGCAAGAGAACCAGCTAGTGGGATCCCCATAGCCCCTGGGAGAGCAAGGGCTTCCCGGAGATGCTTGGAGGGTGCAGTTCTGCAGGATATGCTCAGACAGATGTGGTTGTCAGGGAGTTGGCAGCACAAACTCAGGCTGAAGGTGCAGCATGTACAAGTCAAACCTTGGATGCAAGAGCATGGTGCAGACAGGGGACAACATAACCAGTGTTTGAGCTCTCCAGCTGCCCTCCCCTTCTTCCCTCCAGCTCTTCCCCTGCCTATTTTAGAAAAGGAGGATTAAGCATTTAGAGAGGAGGCATTTAAGCAGGGGAGGGTCTCTAAAAGCAAAGACCTGTAGGCAGCTCTTTGGGGAGACAATACAATGAATCTTTTCAACAGTCTGTGAGGAATCGAGACAACCTCCAAGAAATAAGCTACACTGGTGGCTGAGAAACACTCAGAGCTTTCTCCCCTGAAGATTTCACATTGGAAGAGGTGCAGTACATGATCCTTCTATCATTTTCAAGGCAGTAATGGTGTCCCCTTCACAGTCTGGGCATTTGTTTTATCCAGATGTGCTCTGTTTCCCTTTATCTTGCCCGGGAGCAGCTTTTGAGAAGGACCATCCTTGTCTATGGCCTTTGCAGACAGTGACTGGATGAGAAGAGGGTGCTGATGAGTCTGAGAGATTTTGGTAGGCACAGGCTGCATGAACAAAGAGAACAAATAATTCCCCGTTGCAGATTTTAAGTCCTGGAAATGCCAAAGCTGGCAGAGGGGAACAGAAAAGGACTGAGTAAGTGTCAACGCAGCAGGGAGCTGAGCAAAGCAGCTCAGGGATGCAAACTCCAGCCAAGACTCCTGCCGTGCTTTCTGGAGGGACAGCAGCCTTGCAGTAAATTCAACAGTAAAGACCGCTGCAACCTGCCCTTTAGGAACTGCTTTCTAGCAGCAGAAGCAGCTGTTGGGTCAAAAAAAAAGCTGTCCCTATGTCTGGGATGTAGGCAGTTCTGTGACTTCAGCGTTGGTTCTGACTGAGGTAGGGGCTACTCTGATCCCACATTTTAATTTAATGGTGGGAGAAGGATGATTTATTATCTTAGCAGAAGGTACTGGCATAGTAAACCTTTTGTGCTAAGCAGCAGGTACTTTCACTGCAACATCCTCAGACTGGGACAGTAATACTCTGAAGAAAGAGATGCTACCACACCATGAACATCTGTTGCTCCTGCACTGTCAGGACAGGAGGATGCAGACAGGACATGCAGAGTACAAATCTACATCATGATCACTCAGCACCATGGCACTGTAACATCCCTGAGCTTTTCAGTTACATTTTCAACATCCTGGAAACGATGATTTCTAACCTTGGGTTTTACCAGCAGCAGCACTGGGCTGGAAGGTCAAAGGATGCAGCGTGAAGCAGTTTCTTTCATACATCCCAGATCATGAGCAAGAGCAGGGACTGAACATGAGTCACAGACCCTATTTCACCGGAGTCAGCTGCAAATCAATCCCATTCTTGCCCATGCACAGATCATGACCCTGCCTAGCAGGTGATTTCTGGAAGCTCTGCTCAGAATTAATGCCCAAATGCCAGCTTTGCACAGCTACAGGGAGATATGCATTTTGCTAGGACCAGAGTTTTGCTTTGTTTTTTCCCTAAAGCGTGTATTTCAAATGGTGAAGGGTTCTGAGATGGAAATAACTGATGTGTGCTCCAGTTTTCCCCACTCAGCACTTAGCAGGGGTAGGAAGACTGATCTGTTACCACACCTGAGATATTTCACTGGCAGAGGCTAAAGAGAAGCAGCCATTTCTGGCTTGAAAAAGAAAAAAAAAGGGTGTCTCAAAGAGACCTCAAAGTGGGTCTGAATAAGTCCTGAGAAGTGCTAGGGAAGAACAGGGAATCTCAGAGGCCAAGTCAGGTGCAGCAGGAGATGCTAACACAAGAGATGAGGGGTCCCTGCAAGAGCTGTGCTAAACATAGAGGAGGCACTCCTGAAACTCCAACAATCATCACAACCTGTTAATTTATACAGTAGCTCTGTACAAAAATAGAAGGGTTCTAATAAGATTAACAATATTAAATAAATATATAATAGAAAAAGTCTTTGGCCTAGTTCATAGCTCATCCTTTGGGTTGATGTTCATTTCGCTGGGTCCTAGATGCTCCTGGTCCAACATTGCGATCACTTCATCTGCCTGGATTCGCTCCTGCAAGAGAAAGGAAGAAACTGTACCGGCAGAGCTCCAGTGCTTGCTCTCAGCCTATTCAGCACAGCTCAGTTTATCCAAGGACCAGCAGTGTAGTTGAGAGGACACGGGCTAGCCTGGGACTTGAACTGGGGATTTGCTGGGCAAAATTAATCCAATCATTTTGCACCTCAATTCCCTCCTCCCTCCAGGGGGTGGAGAGGTTGGGGTAAAGCTGAGGTGTTGCTGTTCCCTTATGACCCTTCACTAGCAGCTGCTGCCACGGCATACCCTCCTTCTACCCCCTCTGCTTGACATGGATTTACAGCTCCCTGGGCAGGGCTGATCTCCTACCATACATGCACCGAACATGGAGGAATTTCAGCTAGAGCCAAAAAGCAGAGAAACAATAAAGTGTATGTCTGAAAATAAGCTTCTCCCAAAACCTTGCAACTCACCTACTTTACAAGGCAAAAGCACAAGGGTTTTACCCTCTTCCTGCATTTAGTGTTGTTTAGAGGTTGCCTGTTGAAAGGCACCACAGTCCAGATCTCCCAAGGCATCCGAGTGCCCAGACCCATGTCCTTCAGTCTGCCACACTGCTTTGGAGGATCTCACAGCAGCCACACATCGCTGGCCTGTGAGCTGTGGATGGCTGTGGAGGACTTCCCCGTTCATCAGGTTATTGCCACTAGGTGTCAGAAATGGGCAGCCTAGCCACGCACAGCGCCCTCCCATACTCCACTGAGCACCCTAGACCAGCCCCCTTCAGCCCATGGCTCAGCATGATGGGTGCCCAGGAGCACGGCCGGTGGGTAACACTGTTTTGTCCCCGGACCACTGGCTCATATTTCTGTGGTGTGCAGCGAATGTGATGAAAGAAAGTAAATATGCTGGGACTGGAAGATTAAGATGGCCCAGGTTCCTCCAGAACACTGAGTATCCCCTGACATCGTGAAGGCGGGACTCACCAGCTCTCTGTAAAGCGGGTCCAAGGTGAACCAGAGAGCCACAGCGCACCGCTGGCCTTTGGTAACTGCCTTCACCCCGTGGGGGTTCTCACCGCCTGATGAGAAGCTGATCATTCGCCCGCACTTGGGCTTGATAGAGGCCTGTGGAAAAACAGGCAACACCAGGATGGCAAGGGGCAGCATGGCTGCCCATGGCCCAGGGCCTGGGACGTGACTGGGCATCTCTGCACTGCTCCAGGACACAGCGAGCTGCTCTAGAGGACATGCAGAGCTCTGAGCATGGCTGTAAAAATGTGTGGGGTAAATAGGGAGGTGTGAGGCTTGGTTCTGTTGTGGAGACATCATGCAGATAGAAGATGGTGGAATGGAGTCCTCGAAAAGCCTGCAGGTGGGCACCTACAGCAAAACAGGGCCATGGCATAGCTCTAGGGAGGTCCAGGCTAACTCTGGCACAGGCTGTGAAACATCTTTCTTCTGAGGCCAGACACCGTGTATGTACAGCGGCATCACTTCATATTTGGCCACGAGATGGGGTGGGAGCTCAGCAGTCTTCCAGCCAGGGACGACTCTCAGCCATCCATCTGATCTGCAGGTTTTCTGCACAGCACAGCCTCTGGGCAGGACACAAAAGGTCTGTGCACCTCTGCCAGCAGGATTTTGTACGGGTTCTTTGCAGGGTAGGGGCCACAGGCTACCTGGGAAGCCCAGAGCCCCAGCACAGGCTACTGAGGAACAGTGTTTGACTCACAGCACCAACTTACCGTCACGGTTTTGGCATCCATCTCTGTGAAAATGAACTCGCCTCCTTCAAAATCTGCATTCATGTACAGGAGGGCACTGAGGGAGGAAGCAGGAGACCCCTGTGAGGGAAGCACCAGGCAGGGCTCAGGACTGACCCCTGCCACAGACCTTGCATCGCTCCACTGATATCTGGGTTGGCGTCTGTCAGACAGGGGAGATCCTGTTGTAGGGATGGTTTGTGGCCACCCAAACTGCCCACTTTTGGAGCCACAGCTGAGAACCAGCAGATCTCTCCCTGGCTAGGGAACAATCCTTAGTATGTTCCCCAGGTCCCACTAGCTCTCACCCTCCTGTTTTGCACCAAAACCACCTGACAGAGACACAGTCCTGTGGGCCACAGCTGGCATCTACTGACCCTAAAATATCACAGAGCCATTACAGTTAAACTCTGACTTGAAGCTCAGCCATGACACTTGCTGCCACCAGAAACTACCTGCTGGATCCCACTTCTGCTATGGCTGGGATGTACCAGCTTTAGGGCTTACAGCATGCGGAACAGGATGCCCTGCCTTGAGGAGAGTCCTCAGCAGCAGCCCTCCCTCCCTCCCTCCCTCCCTACCTGTAATCCCGAAAGGTGTAAGCAGGAGGCTCCTTCCAGCACTCATTGGCCTCAGGGTCCAAGAGGCAGTTGTCAGCATGGATGGGGTGGCTCAGGTCATTCCTCCTCTCCTGCTGGCCTAGGCAGGACCATGTGGAGGAAGGGGGAAGGAGAAGGGTTGGATGAGATGGAAATGCTGTGCTCTCTGGGGTCCATCATGATGGGGAGCCTGCCCCAACCCCACGCCGGGTGGTGTTCACAGGTAAGAGGAAGAAAGGAAAGGCTGGGGAGAAAAGGCAACACCTGAGGACTCAAATCTGCATGGCTCTGCCTATTCCTTACTGCAGGGAAACGAGATGGACAGCTAGGGGGAGGAAAGGAGAAGGGACAGTGAGAGTAGAGAAAGGAGAAAAGAGGAAGAGTTGAAGACATGAAAAACAAGACACACCCCAGAAATGAGCTTCTTCACCACCCTTTGTTGCTGTGGGAACAGTGACTGCCCAACCCTTAGCCACCTGTTTAAGCAACAGGCAAAACAGAGCTACTCTCAGTTTTGTGTACCCCACTTGCAAATTCCTCCTGTGAGGCTGAACTCCTCCTGCCCTCCCAGCTCTGCCCCACTACCAGTCCCCCAAGCCCTCACCGGAGAGGGCAGTGCGGCACACCAGGTGGGTGTAGGAGAAGTAGAGCGTGGAGTTCAGCATGAAGTAGGACTCGACGATCTTGCGAGCCTTCTCGCTGATGTCGTAAAAGAGCCGGGCGCTCTTCAGTGGGACGCGGCCCTCGTAGCCATACTGGGAAGGAGATGGGGCAAGGGAAGGTCAGCACTGCATGCAGGCTGGGAGGGAGGGCATGGGAGAGGAGGAGGGAAGGAGCTCTACCTTAAGGGCTTTGAGGACAGTGGCTCCTTCAAATCTCTCGTTTGGGGTGTGGGGTGAGGTTTTGCCCCTGTAACCATCTCCAGCCAACATGATCCCCTGAAAAACACAAACAGAGGTGAGGGGTGGACTGGTTCCCCAGGAGAGGTGGAGCTGCAATGGAAGCCTGTGAGAACTGATCAGCTCCAGGGGCTGAACACCAGGCACTCAGGAGAGCATCAAGCACTCAGCCCGGGTGTCAATCACGTGCCCCACAGGAGAACTGCCTACTCACACTGGCCACCCTGTGAAGCTCTCGGCACTGCTCCTCTGAGATGACGTTGTCCAGTAGTACTCGCTGGGTGCCATTCAGCTGCTGTGAGTTGTAGACAAACTTCACATCGCTGTAGAGAAGTGGACCCCCTTATAGAGAGAGAGACACAAAAATGACCATGCTGAACATGCCCTAGCCTCAATGACATCTTGTACCATGGCTGAGGGCCAGCTGAAGTCATCCGGGTGCACTGCCAGGGAAAGAGCTTCACAGCAAAGACCAGAGTTTGGCCTCACATCAGCAACAAAAGAAACAGAAGCAAAGGAAACACCTGGAGATGACGTAAATTTTCTGCAAGAGCATCAGCATTTTCCACCTTCTCATTAGATTCCTTGCAAACGCAGGGACCACAGTCTGGAAACACCAAAACTCAATGGGACACAACGAGAGACATCAGCTAACTTGGCTATCCTGCCCAGCAGCCAACATCAACGGGGGCCATAAGTTTCCTCTGCATTTTCAGTCTGTGGATCTTGCCAGCTTGGCATGCAAAGCTGCTCTCTGCAATTGTCATCAGTGGGGTTTTTATCTTTTACACACATAAAAAACCTAAAGCAGTGCTGAGCTTGCAGTAAGCATTGCTTGTTCTCCACCAAGAAGGGAGGCTGGGAGTGGGTGAGCCAGAGGACCCTGAGGACAATCCTCCTCCACAGAGACATAAGAGCTGCCATAGCCTTCCCTGTCATTCTTCACTCCCTGTCTTTCAGATTCCTCCCTCTGCCTGCTACAAGCCAATGGCTGGTCTGCATTTTGGAGGTCCCAGGCAGCATCCCTGGGATGGGAATACAACTGTGGCTGGACTTGTGCACTGTTAGGCTCCCATCTGGTATGAGGTGACTGAGCCTTGCCATGTGCTCAGCAAACAGGCAAGGAGAAAAGAGAGATTAGCTCTTTACAAGAGGTTTGGCTCCATCCCCATTAAATTTGCCTGATCAGAAAAACATGGTGAGGCTACTAAATCACCATCTTCTGAAGCCTCTTCCCCTCATCTCAAAGAGAGACAATGAAAGCAATGGCAATAATAAAAACCTAAACCAGATGTTTCTCCAGGAGGAACGTGAAATGCATCTAAATTGTGGGGAAAATCACCTGTTTTCATAGAGCTGCAGTAAAAGAGGAAACAGCCACAGAGCTCCTCTCACCATGTGGCACTAAGAAACTTCTCTGTTACACTGCTTTTATAATTACTACTTTTCCTGTCTGTTGAGGCACACAGTGTGTTTTTGGAAGGTCTCCGTAGATTTTGGCCTATGAACAAATAAACCTGAGGGCAGAGCTCCGCCGCTAGCCCAGGACTTTGTTTCTGAAGAGTTAGGCTTCTTGGAAATGGAAAAAATGGGATGTTCCTTGTGTTCACTTTGCTGTTCTTGTTGCTTGATAATAGTATTTATTATAAATGCAGCTGGATCAGAAACAGGACTCTGAAATCCAAACTCCTGGCACATTCCAACTCAGGGCTGTTTTCCAGCTAGGATGTTACTCTTCCCCAGCCACGGGCAACATGAGGGATGAACCTGGAAGACATCACTCACCACTTCCCCAGTTTCTTCTGTTCCTCCTAGGGAACTAGTGGGAGCTGCCCTGTATCGTGAACACCGAACCCTTGTCCCATATCGGCAACATGCTCATGGCTACCTTCCTTATCCCCACTGCCTCTAAGAACCAGCAGAGAGAGACCCGTTTCCTGTGTGCGTGCTCTGTGAAAAACACCCCAAATAAATTGGGGAATTCTTTGGACTTTGGGGAGTGAAAGAATTGGTGGAAATCAGGAAGGGGGAAGGAGAAAAATACAGACGGGAAGTACAAAATTAACATGGACTTTTCTTTTTCTCTTTTGGCCTTTTCTCTTTTTTCCACGTGAACAGAGACAAAGAAAAAGAGACAACAAAGGAAGGAGCTGGATGGACAAAAATTCCATTTGCTTGTTGAATGGTCTCTGTTTTCATTGTAAACCTGAAAACATCCTGCAAATAAACCAGAATAAAAGCATAGAAAGAAGAAAAAACAGAGAAAGATGCACTCTGAAATTATTTGGTTATAGAAGGCAGACAGGCAACAAACCAGCTCTTGGCTTAAGCAAAGTCTTCAAGATCTTCCTGTGGTATAGTCCTATTTTACATATGGCTAAAGAAGGGATGACAATACTCTGAACATGACACTGAGCAGATGAAAACAGCTTGAGCAGTGAAAAGGTGTGAAATTTGCCCAAAAGCACAACCATCCATTGCATTACAGGGAAGTTTAATTGCCTGCTGCTGTGGAGCTGGCGCACTAGAGTCACAAAACACCTCCTGGTTGGATATCCCCTTGTTTTGCAGTGAAGAGCGTGATTTGGTATTTGGCTACAACACCGTTTTTTCAAAATTGTTATAGGTGAAATCTTCTCTTTAGTAGGAGATGTTATGGTATTTTCTGTTGTTGAATACATGCTAAAATCAGTTGAAATGTCTGCCAACAGGCCTTAAAACCAAGTGATTTGATGTAAGCCAAGACATGAAATCACAAGCCAGTCTTCAAACAGAAACGATTGTTAATATGGTGCGATCCAGCACACTTAGCAACGCATCAGGACTGGACTTCCAAAATCTTCAGTATCCATTCTTCTGCAGCCTGGACACCAGGGAACATTTTATCCTTTAACGCACTGAACAGCTCAGCAGGTGAGAAAAGCAAGTCCAATAGCAGAGCAGTGCTGGTGGGATCCACAGACCCAGAAATGCTGTGGCAGTACTGAAGACTTCTCTGTCTCTTAAACAAAACTTCAAAACCCGGAGAGAGGACCAGCCCTCATTGCTCAGCAGCCAGCCTTTGCAGTCTGCAATCTCTACCTATAGGAAAAAAACTTCTGATTTTCTTGAAACATCTTCATCAGACTTACCCTCCTTCAACTCTCTATCTGGTTTTGGCATGGGTTTCTTTGCCAGAGACAGCCGGGGCCCGTCCTCTGGTTCACTGCTAATACTTGATGGGACACTGAGAAGCAAGAGAGAAGAGGAAAATCATGACTTTGGCCACAGGTTTCCATTGTGGGAACTGTGCTATTTTGCACTCATTGGAAACCAATACATGAAAAAAAAAAGAGTAAATTTGTACTTTGTTCAAATGTCACAACCATACAAGCAAAAGCCCTCACCCTGTCCTGTGGCAAACTGTGTTTTTCTGATAACAGGAACAACAGTTTCCTCCAGGAAAGCATAGACATCAAACAACCCAAACAGTGCCACTTGCCTCATCGACAAGGTTCCCTCTAGGCTATCACTGGTTTTGAGGCACTCAGCTAAAATAAGATGCTTGTGGGAATGTTTGTAATGGTAAGAGGCAAAGGGCCCTAATTCAACCTTGATGGTGTGCTGGGGGTAGATAGGCAGCACCCCCTGAGTAGTAGGCTGGTACTCCATCAGGGGCACATCCCCTTAACCCCACTGCAGGGACTGGTGAAGCCATGGGCTCAGCTGGGCAGGGTGATGGCTCACCTATGTTCATCCTGGCGGGCGCCGTACCTGTTCCAGTAGTTCTGTGGAAAAAGAGAGAGGTTGTGCTTTTCAATTGAATGCTCCAGCCAAAGCCAAGAAGCTACCTGCTGTGCTTCACACCTGGGGACCTCAGCCAGCCTCTCTAGTGTGGATGCATCCCACAAAACTTTGGGCAATTACCTGGGGTCACCAAATTGAAAATGTAATCCCAACCCAAACTGTCATCATATGATGAGTACAGTGGGAGCTCAGCTTGCCTGGACTTCTCTGGCCCACCTCACCAGCATGCAAGTGGCTGAGACACGGCCAGACACCATGTCAGGGCAGCTGAACTAGGCTGCATCTATCACTGGGAACAGGGTGAAGGACCATCCTTGCTTTGCCATCACTATTTTCCCATAGGGAACAAACTAAGCCAAGACCCAATTCCTGAGTCACCTACACTGGACTGGCTTTATAGGAGAGGAGAGAGGAGAAGCTGTTCCTATGGCTGTGACCTCCTAAATGTCATCACCATAGCAGACCCAGGCATTACCGGCTCTGTGTAGGTGTATCCAAGACCTGCCGCAGCCACCTGCAAGAGGTGAGACTCCAACTTATGGCGCTGCAGCAGCGTTTTTGCTTCCTGAAAAGAAGGAGAAAAGGGAAATAGTTGTACATGTAGCTTTCACAAGACACAGGCAATGCACCTCTCCTTCAAGAGGGGTTTGCTTTTTATGCAACACTGCAGACTCCTGTGAGGTGAGGGATGCTTGGGTCATGCCTTAGAGCAACCCCAGACACAGGACTGAGCTGTTCACTACATCACAGAAGAGGAGATGATAAGCAACCCATTTAGGAAGCCAGAATCCCCAGAATACATGTCCATAGCTGGCTGAGCACCTTGGAAAGCCTCTAAATACCTGGGCAAGAGGCTGGCCAGAGAAGCCCCAGCTGCAGAACAGGAGACAGGTCCAAGCTGGCAGAGCAGGGATCCTGGCTGGGCTGTGCCTTGGCTCCTCATGGAGCAATACAGAGCCCACAGCCTGCTGGTGTGTGGACTGCAGCATCGCAGACTGGGACGCAGGCAAGGCACTGAGACAAGGAACTCAAAGCACAGCTAGATGGAAATTGTCCATCAGAGGGAAATTTTTTTGAATCAAAAAACCACGTAAACAAATCACTGGGCTTTCTCCTTGAAAAACACTTTGCAAAACAAAAATCAAGTTGTTTTTTTTTTAACAGAAAACTTCAAAACACTGGAAACAAATGTTTTTGTTCATATATTCTTTTCTTCTAGATTCCCTTTGCAAAGAGAAATGATAATTATTCTTGTCTTCTTTTTTACCATTTCCCTTTTCTTTTTGAGCATTTAACAAAATTCATCTTGATTTTCCTGGAAATCAAGGAATTCCCAAGAAAATGGAAAACCCAATCTTATGGTGCAAGGGGAATGAGGCTCAGCAGGGCTGTGATGGGACTTGAAGATCTTCCCTTCTATGTCGTGAGAAAGGCAGCCTCAGGGCTGCAGATAAAGGCTGCCGGGACTGGAGAGGAAGCCTGTCCCGCTGGGTAACTGAACACATACTGTTTGGTTGTTTGACCCCAGCCTAACCCTGTGATAGCAAAGCAGAACAGGCTGAGCACTGAACTCCAGGCACAGTGACTTGAGAGTAATGCTGACATCCCAGCCTTCCCTTGGGAAAAATATTTCTCAGCCCTCTCTTAACAGAGGTTGCCCTCTGCTCTGTGCTTCACTGCATTCCTCCTCCACATCTCCTCTGGAGCACTGAATGAGCAGAGGGTTTAGGTTATGGAGGCACTCGGTCATCGCCCTTCCGGCTCTCGCTTGGGCTTTGCTAAGCTGAAGTCCCCATTTAAAGAAGATCTTGCCCTACAGCTTCTCCTCTACACCAGGAACTCTGGACTTGCACCCTGACAATTAGCAACCCCATCTAGTCCAGTAACTCCATGTCTGTTTTCAAAGTGGTCCCACTGTGGGAAAGCTGCCAAGCTGCTTTATTTCCAGCTGATGCTTTTGTTAAAGCCTCCCACCAAGGGCTCTTAGGTGACACTCTCACCTTTCTGGGTTTGATGGTGTCTGGATCCATGGTACCTTCCAAGAGACCCTCATAATAACCTGCATTCTCCAAGACATCTTCATCGTCTGGGTGGAAGAGGAGGTAGGACTTGGCACACTCCAGGGCTTTTATGTAGTCACCGACTAGGAGGCAACACAACAGATGTTGGGGGAGGGGAAAGTGGGGCACAGCACCGCTGGCGGTGCCAGGGGCTCACACAGAACACAGTGATGCAAAGCTGAGGAGGGGAGCCTTCAGAGAGGGAGGGCACAGCCTGAGCTCTCTATCAGCTGAAGGATGAGCCCAGAACTTTACAAGGCTCTTTTGACATGACTTTGTCTTAGCTGCTCCATTTCACCAGCAGGGAAATGAGGCACAGAGATGTGACTTCTCTGTGGTCATGCACAGGTCAAATGGTATCCAAATTGGACCCACCTGGATAGGCAGGATATGGATGCTGTCTGGCAGCAAACTGCCTCACTTCTGAGCAGCATCTCTCAGGGCTCTGAGGGGCTTTATCCACCACATTAAACCTTTGTTTGGACAGAGGAATAAAAAAGCCTCTGTCAGCACGAAATGCTGCTGATTCCTCCAGCTTTCTCCCCATTGCACTGATGAAGGGAGAAGCTTTAGGTTGGAGTAGCAATTCTGACTCTCACACATTCTGCCCTTTTCAGGCAAGAGCTCTTTGCACTAGCCTGAGATAGCAGAATTTTGCCTAGATTTTCTTTTATTTTGTTTTGTAACTGAACATAATAAAATACCACACAGGACAACACAACTGACAGTACTTCATAGCACTGCCAGCTCTAATTATTTTGCAGTTTACAACTCCTACAACTTCACTGTGAATCTTAAAATATTTCTTTATTAGCAAAAATTGGCATATTGGGATAAACTCCGGCTAACTTGTATATCTGTTGTATATTAACTAAAAAAAATGTATGAATTGGTTTCAGAAACTGTGAAACATATAAATCCCCAGAACTTTAATAGCAAAAGCCAAATTACCCTAAAAAAGCATGTTTTATTTAAAGAATAATAATATTTAAGCTAAAGGTTGGGCTTTTAAAACCTGACTGACGATTTTAAAGACCTCTACAAAAATAATTAATTGCATGTCAGTCAACCTGACATTTGAAGAGACAATTTCCCATGCCCTTTGCTTCCTCACTCCTTCAGACCATGCCACTGCATCACTGTAGCACAGATATCACGGGGAAATGTTCTGATTTGTACATGAAACAATTCAAACTTGTACAAAATGTAATGAAACGCAGTATGCTCTGTAAGGAATAGAAAAACAGCCTTTACCTCTGTAATAGGCAAACTGCAAGTAGTCGTAATGAAGGGGAAGGAAATTTTCGATGGGTGAGATACGTCCAGAACGCGTCGCAAGTTCTCGGACACAGTCATGTTTGCAGGCCAGGACTTGCATGTAGTGATCTGCAAAGAAAAGAGGAAGCTGAACTGAGAAGAATGGTGATGGTGCTAAGACAAGGATAGACAGAGGTTAAATCTCCCCACCTGAAGGACATGCAACTTAAGCTGCTCTGGTTTAACAGATGACTGTGCACCTAAAGAGCTCAGGCTCCTTTCCAAAGCCAGTGGAGAATTGCAGTCACATTTTTGCCCCCCTTGAAAAATGCCTTTCTCCTTCTCTCAACTGTAGAGGGAGCCTGAGCATCTCTTTTGTGTGCCCGAGCTGCTGCTTCTGCCCAGGAAAGCCCGATGGGTGCAGGGACCTGAAGGTGCCAAGTAGGTCTTCAACCCCAAGAGCCCATAAAGCAAGTTGAGATTTGAAGACAAGGTGGCCACATGTGCTGCCACACGAAAGCCATCTCCACACTCCCTTCCTTCTACCCATCTTTAATCCTCTCCATTCTGCAGCAAGATAGCTCCTGACGGCACAGGGAGGTTTAGATAAGAGTGGTCACCGCAGCTTCTCAAGCATGGCCAAGCAAGGTAACTGCATCACAAGTCTGAAAGGTTTACAGTGCAAATATTGGCAGCAAAATCCCTGTGCTTGCCGCTTTTCAAAGATGAGATATCTCCCAGGGAAATGCAAGAACTTGGTAAACATCTGCCATTAGGAAGCTTTCTTAATTGGTGGGAGTCCTCAATATAGGCGTTGTGTCAGCTGTACAATTTTGAAGCCAGTGCTGACATCTGATTCCAGTTTAGAGCCTTTGCTGCAATACACTTAAAAATCTACTTTGCTCGCTGTCACCGTATGCCATTGAAAACCTTAAGAAACAAACACAGGCTTGAAAACAACCCCATGTGCTCAGCTACCAAAGCATTTCTCAGAGCTGCCAAAAAAACAGGCAAAGGAATTCGCAATGAAATTAAGTGGAAACTCAAAACAGTCCCCATTTGCTCTGGGCAGGTAGTCTGAGTAGTTATTTGATTTACCATACACATCCAGGGTATTACATCAAGGAAAGCGAGAAGGAAAAGCACATAAATAATTTTATTGCAATTTAAACCTATTTAAGCATCTTAGACCTGGAATAATCCATCACTGAGAAGCACTGCTTTTTCTTGGTACTGTCAAAGGTGCCCTAGGAACAGGCTATATAGACTGCAATCACTGAAATGCATCTGTCCCTGGGTGGAGAGGTGAGTGTTTCAATCTCATGCAGCAACACAGCTTGAGATTGAAAAGAGAAATGAGTTTTGAAGAAACCTAAACTTTTCTTGATGTATTAGTCTTCTCGCTCCCTGATGAAACATCTGGGGCTAAGTGCCCTGGACCCAGGGGTAAACTCTGGATTATGCTGTCATGTAAGGAACCACTTAGTTCCCTATAGCAAAGCAGTGGCATTACATCTTATTTCCCTCTGTGTGCCCTCACTCCCCTATTTCTTTGGGTCCCTGAAGGACTCTGGGGTTTGGAGCTGTTATTCCCAGGCATATCTGGCCAAGACAAGTCACAGCACTTGCAGAGACCATCTGGCTTGTTCTCAAGCCCAGGTGACGTACTAGGTTGTGTACCACCACACCACGATCACATCTGCACTCCACATGGTCCAGCACAGAAACATCTTCCCTCCTTGCTGGGGCTGCACTAAACTTGCACAGCACAGAAACAATTTTAGAGACCAAAATCTGTTTGATGAGCAGCAGCTTTCAAGAGAAGGAAGGTGGGGTTTGTTTGCTACTGAAGGCTGCTCACATGGAGGCCTTGATATGACCCTTGGTGTCCTGGTTATAGCTTTAAAAGCAGGCATGATCAGCTGACAGTTACATTGGTACCAAGTCAGCCCTTAGACTTCCCATAGTTTTTTTGCATGGATAAATAAACCCAACAAAGGCAGCTTCCCATCTGGTATGTTGATGGTTTCTCATCTTGGTCATTTCAATTAGATTTCCTGTCTCGACAAAAACAGAATTACGCAAAACCAAAACCAATCTACATCTGAGTGAAGTATTTTCCACACAAGAAGCAAAACTCCAGAGTTTGATGCAATTCCAAGACTATGAGTAGATAAATAAGGTTTCTGTCACCAAACAAACCTTAATTTATTGCTCTTCTTTCCCTTACAACTAATTACATGTAATCTCATTTCTACTGAGAATGAACCATTTTAATCCTCTCTGGCTCAGAGCCATACATGCAAATCTGAAGATTACATAGCAACGTTCTATTCTTTCCAGAGATTTCAGTCAAGATCGTAATTAGGTGGGCCTCCACTAATGACAAATCCATCCTTTTGGATGGGGAGGAAATCTATGTTCTGAGCCTTTTTGGCAACTTTCCTGGCCCTCTGGAGCATGGCCAAGAGGATTCTGCTTCTCTCTTCATATGCACTGAAAAACAGAGAAAATTAAAACAGAGGCCAGCAATATCTAGATTCCAGTGAAGTATGTCAGGTTGGTTACAGGGGAAATAGGCATTTTATGTTAAAGCACCTATACTTCCAGCTCTTACAGAATGCTCCTCATATCTGGAAATGTCATTCTTCTAGCCTAGCTTCTATTCAAGACCAAAATGAGATGTCCTAGTCCCATCTTCTCTGGATTTGCATTGTCTGGCCTTCCAAGTGCCTCCTGCAACTTTACTCACCAGCAGCAGTGATGGAAGAGAAGACACTTTACCAAATCCAGCTGAAGGCCCAAACTCAACAATTAAAAACATTGCAGGACCAAAGGTGAGAACGCTAAAGATGCAAAAAGATCTCACCTGCAATAGCTTCGTAGAGGCCAGCCTTATATTCCAGGTACTCATGCTCCTCAAATCTCTGTGGTCCCTCACACATGATCTGGCAATCTTCATCTTCAGAGTAGTATCCTTTCAACGCACGCTCCAAGAAGTCAATGGCCAGCTTGTACTCTTCCTTGTCATAGTGCCTTACTCCAGCACTGTAGTCCTCCTGCAAAGTAGGTAGGCAGAAGACAAGACTATGAGTGGGTTATGCTGCTCAGACCACAGCACCCTGCCCTTGCCAACTGCAGGGCAATTGTCACAAGAAGGTACAAGTGGGCAGGGACAGAATTATTTCCTTGCGTACCTACCAGACATAAGCAGTTGTATCAAACTATATTTAACTCATCAACAGACTTTTGGATCAGTGGAACCTTGTAAACCTGCCTAAATGATCTTTTGAACTCCTTCATGCTTAGGGAATCCTCAGTGCCCCTGCTGGATTATGCATTATGTGAAAAAAACATTTCTTTTCTTTGCTTTTATCCTCCTACCCAACAACTATGCTGAATGCCAAGGGAAAAAAGACTGCTCTTTTAGCAGCTGAGGGAACCTCTTTAGCAGCTAACAGAACCCGGGCTATTTAGTCTGAAGAAAAGGAGGCTGGGAGGAGACCTTATGGCTCTCTACAGCTACCTGAAAGGACATTGTAGAGAGGTAGGCACTGGCCTTTTCTCACCAGTAACTAGCGACTGAACAAGAGGGAACGGCCTCAAACTGCACCAGGGGAGGTTTAGATTAGACATTAGGAAATTTTTTTTTCACAGAAAGAGTTGTCAGGCATTGGAACAGGCTGCCCAGGGACATCCCTAGATGTGTTTAAAAGCCATATAGATGTGGTCTTTGGGGACATGGTGTAGTGATAGACTTGGTAGAGTAGGGTAAATGGTTGGACTTGATGATCTTGAAGATCTTTTCCAATCTAGATGATTCTGTGATTCATCCAGGCAGATCTGTTTTAGAATGGCCTCTAATGAGCAGTCCATTAATTACAGCAAATGACCACTCCTGCTTCCTTGTGTCTTTTGAGATCAGAAAGTTGGGGGTGACCCTGGCATTTGTGCTGGGCTTTTGGGAGGTGGAAAAAAGTCACTCTCCTGCTTGCCACCCTGTACCCTCACCAGTACAACCACTCCCAGGTGGAAGAACCCAGCTCAAAAGAAACACACATAAGCCATATCTGTCCATTAGTGCCCATGAAGGCATCCATCAAACCTGCCTGCTGGTGCACATTCACAGCCACGGATGACCCCAGACTTCCCTAAACAGAGGGACTAGTTTGGGGACACAGCCATCAAACAAATTGCAGAGAGTGCCTTGAAAAACCAGGAGCTGGCCTGTCTTACAGGAGAGTGCTGAAAGGGAGAGTAGGTTTTGCTGCATTGTAATGCAGACCTCAGCAAGAATCTCCCCATTCATAGATGATGTTCTCTAGGACTCCTAAATCTCTTCCCTCCAGACTGCCTGGCACATAATTCAGGCACCTCTTTAGGTCAGACTCACCATGTGCTGCTTGGCCTCCCGGTCAATCAAGATGACCTTCCCTGCTGTGGTCTTGTAGTTCTCGATGTCCTGCTGTATCTCCATGTGCTCAGGATTTGCCATGAAGAAAGTGTGAGCTGCATTTGCTGCCTCCTCCAGTTTGTTCAGCTGTAACAAGATAAGAAAGACCAAGTCAGTTGGTAATGTAGGACAATGAACACAGTGGTTTATCTTGCACCCTCTGACACCCTTTTAACACCACTGGACTGGGCAATGATGGAGATAACCAAGGAAAACCTGAATTCAGAGGTTAAGGAAAGCTGCTGTAAAGCCCAAGTGCAAGGGAATTTGGAAGAGCTGGAGTTCTCGTGAGACAGATGGGTCGCTTATCTGTCTGCAACGTGGTCTATCAGTAATGGGGTCTGGTCTGTTTTCCAGGTGCACATCCTCTGAACTCAGCTACTCCAGGTAGTATGAGATAGAGAGAGGAGAGGAAAGCAGCTGCTGAGACTACTTGCTCTACGAGCCTTGGAGGCTGAGCTATGTCCAGTCTAATGGCTCCTGCCTGTAAATGGGGACTTGGGATCATTTATTAAGCTCAGTTGTGTATAGCTGCAAAAGGCCAGACTCTGTTGACAGTGGCAGAGGTATAAAGAGGAGTTTATCCTGGTATAGCAAGTCAATTTGGATTTAGAGATTCAAAACTGAGACCAGACATTAGTTTCACCCTGGGGAAAGCATCATAAACAAACAGAAATGCTAGTGGTAAACACACTCACAGCAACTGCTGGGAGCAGGACAGATGTTCAGGTGAAACATCTGCATGACCTAGCAGGAGACAGGCCACTTCCATGGCTAATGCACTTGTTCCTGAAAAAAAGCCAACACCACTGAGTACCAGCAATGTGCAGAGTCAGGACTCTGGGATACATCTGCAGTCTGAGCAGGCTTAGCCAATCTTGTTAGCCAGGACTAGGCTAATGCCAGCCCTGGCAAGGTTGTGTTCTCCTTGATGGTGAAATCCCCACTGAGTCCTGTGCCACTGCTGCTTGCTCCTCCTGAGCACTGGAGCCAGCAACCTCAGTCATGTCGATGCTATGCTGCTGTTATGGTACAGCAGCTCATCTGCAGAAACCTTCACACATTGCCATCGGACAACTCGACTGCTAAAATAATGAGAACTGAAAAACAGACCTGAAGAGAAGCATGAGTTTCACACCCTTTACCCCATGCCTGGAGCAGGGCAGAGAGGCTGTATGAGGTGAGGTGAGGCCATGGCTGCCCTTAAGATATTGCTCATGCCCAGGAGACTGAGACAATTGTGACTTACTTGAGACTCCCTAACACTGAATGGATACTTGAATGCACTTATTGAGCATCAACAATAGTTTGCCTTTCAGTCAAGACATGAGAAACACCCAAAATCTCTTTTAGTGAGCCCCCATGAACTGCCTAGTACCTTGCACTTCTCACGGGCTTGGAGAGGGCATACTAACACTCATCACCAGCATAAAAAAAAATAGTTTCACTTCTGACATATGATTAACTTCAGAGATATGGCTGAACTGTCAATTGTCTGAGCAGTCGCCTTGTCAGCAGGTGGCTTCTAACCTCTACAGAAGTGTTTGCAATCATCTTTAGAAGTAAAATACACATCAGAAAATACATGAGCTCCTGTTGACCATGTGGGATTGACATTTTGGTGAAATTATGGGGCCTCCTCCTTGAGGGATGTCCCTGTGTATGTATATCCTACGGCAATTTTGCACATGTGGCTTATGAAAGCTTTGTGTTGAAATACTAAGGGGAAACCCACAAAGGATTTGCACTTGGCTGCTGTAGCAGCAACAGCATGGCAAAAAGTCTTTTTTTTATGCCAAACACTGCTCTAAGCAGGAATAGCTGGAGTGGGGCAAGAGCAACAGGCTCAACTTGGGTGGACAAGGAGAATCCCCCTGGAAGCACCGATCCCACACCACACCACTTGGCAATCTGCTCCTATTGGGACAGTGGATCTGTCAGTGATCCAATGTCAATAAAACACCGCCGTTTCTTTAACTGGCAGAATGATGCCTCCTTTCCTGATGCACATAAAGCTCAGCAAGACTCAGGAAAATACAGGGTGCAGACATGCATTATTTTTGCAAGGTAACCCTTTCTAAGGGCGGCATGGAGGGAGCGCGTTTTGATTGCAAAGGAAGCAGCCGATGCCCTTTGAATCACAGAATCATAGAATAATTAAGGTTGGAAAAGACCTCTAGGATCATCAAGTCCAACCTACCACTCAATGGCTCCATGATCACTAGACCATGCCCTGAAGTGCCATAGCCAATCGCCCTTTGAACACCTCCAGGGATGGTGACTCCACCACTTCCCTGGGCAGGCTGTTCCAATGCCTAACCACTCTTTCAGTAAAGAAATTCTTCTTAATGTCCAATCTAAACCTTCCCTGGCACAGTTTGAGGCCATTACCTCTTGTCCTATCGTTAGTTACTAGGGAGAAGAGGCCAACACCCACCTTCACTTTCAAACACAATTTCCAAGTGGCAAATACTAAAAAATTACTGTAACAGGTTTCCTTTGTTTTTCTTCAAAATGAGGTGGAATTAGAAAGTACAGCAAACTGCTGAAAACAATTTTTGCACTAAAATGGAGAGGGGGAAGAAAGAGAGAGAGATGATAGTGATTGGGAGCCCAGGTTAAAGACAAGGGAAGTGGGTAAGATGCAGAACACAGCAGGACATGCACTGAGTCTCCTGGCAATGCAGTAAATCCCCCAGAAAAGTGCCCAGAGCTTTCATCTGGGCTGTTTGGTTTAGAATGAGTGCAAACACAGTCTGCAGAGCAAACAAAGGAGCTACCATGAATGAAACTGGCGGCAACTGGAGACATCACGGCTGTTGGAAATCACTGGCTGAGCTTATCAAGGATGCCTGAGTGATTCTGAGCAAACCTGCCAGGGGATTTGTGAAATTGGCACTTTTATATCAGACGAGCCATTCCAGACACACTCTCAAGTTGCTCACTGGGGCATGGAGACATCTTGAAAGCAGGTGTCCAAATGCATGAACACCTTTAGGAGAAAAAGACCAGCCACAGGGCCAGACCCACACAATGCGGGTGCTCTCCAAACCCTCTCTGCTGCTCCACTGCTCCAGTACAGCCAAAATTGCTTGTGTGGTTTCCAGAATGACCATGGCAGAGCCAGCTGAGGAAGCATGCCTGAATAGCTCCAAAAAGAAGATGAAAGCTGTGGTCAGATGACATCTCAGCCCGCCCCCCAATATGCCCTCTGAATACCAAAACACTGCTGTGCTGCGATGCCTACAGAAACACAAAAAATTTGCCCTGTGTAAACTTCAGATGTTTTTCAGGATTAGCTCTTTGCTGACAACATATGCTGGGAAGCCAACTTTTACTGCAAAAACAAGATCTATTCCAGTCCTTTGCTTGGAGTTTTCCTAAGGACGCCACTCTCCAGAATAACTCCTTGGCTTCCCAGCAGATGAGCAAAATGATTGTAAGAAATTTTTATCCAGGACAGTACAGAAAACCTCCAAACACCTTCAGTGCAGATTTTTTTTTTTTTTTTAAATGAGACATTCCTATTCAGAAACATACATCCCAACCTAAAAAGCACATCTCAACATAATCCCACCCTGTCATCGCAGCTGGACAGCATCTAATATAGGATAAAGAACAGACTGGAGCATCTCACGATGGGAATTTTCAGGTCATGCTGAGCGTAGGTGGGACTGGAGCTGGTAATTAGAGAGGTTGAGATGGGCAAGAGGTTTGTTGGAGACACATGAGCTGCTGACCTGATCCAGAAGACTACTATTAAGCCACTGTTTAAGCTGCTCGGGAGAATGGCGTTCTTCCACATCACAGGTTTCTATTCACAGACAGCATCCTGTCTGGGCAGACTTGAAAGAGACCAAACGCATCTCAGGAAGGGAACTGGTCCCTTAAGATACAAGGTGCAGTAATCTGTTGTAGGATGTTCTCTTTTCCTTTGGTTCTAGCTCATTTTCAGAAAGCTGTCAAAAACTGTCACAGATCCTAGGATGGTCTTAGTTCTTGGATAAAATCCACCCTCTGAGATAGGAAGATTCTGATACCGAGACACAACAGAAAATCCCTTTCCTACCCTTGAAACAAGACTCACACTGTGTCTAATCCTCCTGGCTCTTCACAGCAGAGATGACCTTTGGAGTTAGCTAAGTGGACTCAAAGCAGAACATTTCAACTCAACACTTTTCAATTTGTCATGTCCCATATTTGCCTTAGAAACATTCAAGTAACACAAAGAAGCCAACAGCTGCTAAGTTTTGGGGAGTTTTTAAGTGGAAGTGTGTATATAAAAGCAAATTCCTAACTGGTAAGACATGTTCAGAGTCTAACATTGACATTAATTATGAAACGTTCTGGGGAAACTTTTGCCAAAACGCTCTGAATTCAGGAGGAGCAGGATATTTTGGTGTTTAAAGGTCTGGGCTGGGACTCAGGACACCTGGACTCAGTTCCTGGCCCTGTCACAATCTCACTGTGCAGTCACTGGGAAAAAACATTTTGTTTTCTTTGTGTCTTATTTTCCATTGTTTTCAATGAACAATCAACAATAAAAATAATTGCATTTTTCCCACAGGGTAATAATTTTGTTTTTTAGATGGCAAGCCGCTCCAGGACCATAAGCATATGCAAGCATGTAACACAAGGGGATTTTGATCTTTGTACAACATCACTGAATGAAAATCAGCAAGGAAAAAATGACAACTGTAGAATCACAACCTGTATGTGCTCTAAGGTCTGCTTGTTCACCCCACCGGAATGAGATTGCTGAACAATCGCTGCAGCTTCACACCAAACCCTGTGTATTTTGGGCAGAGAGGACACACAAAATCAGAACACCAGTACTGAGAGCAGCCTGGGGACACCTTGTCCATTTTGATCTTACCATGCCAACGGCTAGACCCAAGAAAGGGAAAACACAGCACTTAAGTGCTTCTGAGTTTTGACGCTGAAAAATGTTTTTTTTTTCCTCATGCAAATGTTAAGTGTTTCGTTTCACAGAAAAATAGGAAAACTATTTTAAGCAGCAAAACCTCGGATTAATGAATTTCAGCAAATTACAAATGCTTGGTTTCATTCCCATCTGAGACAGGGCTGGCCAGGACTTCAATGGGACTGAGAATTCCAACCTGCAGCAGTGGCTTGGATTAGGAAGGCTGTCTCACCCAGAGCATTAGACAGGACCAAACACAGCCTGGAGAAAGGACCTTGAATGAACATCTTGAGCATCACTATATAATTGATGCCAATTCTCATTGACAATCACTGAGAAAATCCTTTACGGAACTTTCATTGGCTGTGCGATGAAACAAGTAACGTTAACAGTCCCTTGGTGTTGTACCATTGTTGTTCTGGTACCTGTCAAGCTATTTATCAGCCAGTAAACTCCATGCTGAGGAACCTAAGTTGTACCTGTGAAGTCACTGTTACCAACCTGCCACCCTTAGGAAATAAACTGTCTCGACAGAACATGTCTACATTGCTGTTTGATTTTACCATCAACTTCAGCTGCTATGTGCCCCAGAGAGAAGCAGAGAGGCTTCACCTCATTGCTAATGCCCACCCAAAATCAGCTCACAGTGGCTCAGCATCCCATGTAGGCATGTGCTCTGAATTCACACTTGCTCTCACTGTTTGCAGACAAATGAATTCTGACCAAAGCCCCTCTCATGCCAGATGCTCAGCAAGCTCGCATAAACCCCCAACTCCTTCCCCAGGAGATGCACCGCACAGCAGCACCGTGGTTTTAGCTACAATGACCCTAAACTTCAGTCCTTAAAGTTTGATCTCTGGGGCTTGCAGCAGGAATAATGAAGTGGAACAGGCAACATGCCAGGTCTGTGAGATGAGCATCACTCAGCTTTACAGTCAGCTCGTGCAGCCAGGAGCACAGTGAGCTGTACCACCACTTTGCTTATGTTGAGCACTGACACGGTGCCGTTTATGTGGGCAAACAGCTGTAGCCAGAACATCTACAGGAATTCAGGTGCTCCCAGCTCATGCTGAAGTTTTCATGGCAAAAACAAGGATAAAAAAGAGGTGTAAAAGTCAGAGGATCTTAGAGAGAATGCATCCACAGCAATACTGAATCTGACTATCTGAGAAAAGGGGTCAAAGGACATGATATAACAAAAACCTCAGACTATTTTTCAAAACGACTTCCCATTTCATTGAACATATTATAAGATACTGGCAACTGTCTGCATGACTCATAATCCAACCTGTTTCTATATTAAGGTGGCTTCAGAAGTAAGAGTAGTTTGAATTAAAACTTCTTTATGGGGAGGGGAAGAGAAGTATACACTGGAAAATGTGGAAGATCCCTCAAAACCTCCGTGTTTCTTGCCCTGCCAAGACTGCCCCAACCTGCACATAACCTCAGTTAATTGCTGAGAGCATGAGTTTGGCATGGAGCTTGTGAGAAAATGTTCCAAACCATTCAGCTGACATAGAAACCAGTCAAATCTCTCAGACAACTCCTGGTTTGCTGAACAGATACTGTTTTCTTAAACTTTTCTATAGCTCCACTGCTGCTGTGTTGTATCAGAGGCTTAGTGCGCTGGGCTCTGCAGAAGAGGGAGGCTCTAGAATGCGTAGAGCACAGATAACAAGGCAAATAAAAGGTTCAGTGTCATGAAGGATTATTCTCGTTGTGTCTATGAAGAGCTTACTGCCTAGGCGAGTAGAAGCAAGTAGCAGGGAGATGGCTATAAATAGCACATGACCTCATCTCAACTATTTTATTATTGCAAATAGAGAAGGAAGAAATTCTCCAGAGAAATTAATCAGGAAATTTTCCCGCTGCTGATGGGATCGCACATTCGCAGAAAGATGCTTGAGCTGTCTGCAACCCACAATGGCACCCACCAACCCCACAGAAAAGCTAAAATCTGAGAGCAAGGCAAGCATAACGCCAAAAATGGCCTTAGTCACACGTAGGCGGTAGATGCCAAGTGGTAAAGATGTGAAACAGCCTTTGAGTTCATTAACACAGCATCATCTGCTCTCCAAGGAGTTCACCAGTTTCTTGTCTTCCAACTCAAGATAAATAAGGTTGGTCCCCATCCTTACTACTACTGTGATGGGGAGCAGTAGCAATGCCTTTCTGGAGGCTCCACAAGCATCTTTTCAGAGGTCTTCTCCATTTAAAAAACGCAGAAGATTTGCAAAGTGCTTTGGCTGGTTCCTCTCAGACCACCTCAGTGTGCCTTGCTGCATGCTGCTGCTCACCAGTAATTCTGGTAGATCCGAATCCAAACCAGAACAAATTAGGAGAATTAGCACAAGGAAAACTTCTCATGAGAAAGGAAACTTAGGAAGGGTTTAGGGTTTTTTGTTATTCCAACAAGCAAATTTTCAGTACACAAACATAGGCAGATTGGTAGGTACATGGTCAAAAGAGCTGACCAGATGTTGGGTTAGTCTCTGGAAAGTGGCAGATACTTGGAAATTTAAAATCCATCTGAACAAACCACTTCAGTATTCTTCATGGAACAAATTATTTAAATTAATTAAGACAGAAATCAAGTTTCCTAGTGAATCTCTCACTTGAGCCATGCTGTCAGTATTTTACATAAGTGTACATGTGTATATGCCAAGCAGACTGATTGCACTCCCACACCTGAAAAGGCCATTTTGCAATGAGAAAGCAAATTAGACTGAGACACTTCCTTTCTTCCTTCCCCCTCTGACATGCTCCTCCTAAACTGTTTGCAGCAGGTAAGAATGAAGAGTTTTCACTCGTTTCTGACTGTGCATTATATGCTTCAGTGCATGTGTGGGATAACAAATTCTGCACAAGGAGCAGGCCATTACTCACAGCAAGTGACTTGCAAAACCACTTCCCAGCAGAAAGAACTCTTCCCACATAAATCTCAAACACGCTGAGGCATCGCAGGATTCATCTGCAGAGCAAGCAGTGGGAAATGTGTTTGTGTTTACCGAGCCTTCGGTCTGATTGATTGAGATAAACACTCTGAGACGGATTTTCTCCTGTGTGAGCATGCAGTTCTGTCTAACATACTCTTATGACAGCTAAATTGTGTGTGAGACAGTATTTTCAAAAAAGAAACATTTCTAGAATATGCACTGTGGGCTCTCCTAGCAAAACCCAAACCCCCTAGAACTAAGTTTTTAAAGCTTGGGTAAGAAATCCCTTGTAGATGGGATTCTTCCCTCCGTGCCAGTAGACAACAGCCAAGATTACAGACAGGACCCAGCAGTACATGGACTTCAGCACACTATGCTGAAGAAAAAAGGTCACTTCTATCAGCTGGTATCTGGCGAGCTGTCCCCTTCCCTCCAGCTGTAAACATAAACCCACAAAGACACAAAACTGCGCTGCCAACGCGTGATGGCCACGCCACGGTGGTGTAAAACACCCTGGACCATGGGCTCTGAGCAGCTCCTCTGAAAGCTGTGTCTGGCTAGAAATAGGCTCTTTCTCTATTTTAAGGATGCCAGCATAATTTGAAAACTAAGTAAGAACTACTCCTTATAATTTTCACTGAAAGAGGTGGGATGTATTCAGCCCTCAGGAATCTGTGCAGATGGCTACCCATGAGGCTTCTACACCTCACAGTTTTCCTTGGTCAGGTAAACTATATATGAGGCAGTGGCCCTTGGAGAAGAGGAGCATGGGAGAGATCAGTCTAATGGCAACAAGCAGTACTGGATACGAAAAGCCGGTGGGGGGATAAAGCCAGCCAGGCTTTCCAGAGCAGAGGTTTTCTCATGCATGCCCTTCCTCCTGTTACAACATCCCTGTGGCAGCTGCAGTCATTGCACACCTGGGAAAGTATCAGTCAAAGATTAGCCTGCACTTTTTAAACTAATGAAATTGAGCAGCTGGGAACAAGCAAGACGTTACTGTCCCTTCCTCATGGGACCACCAGCAAGTGTCTCATGGGCCACAGCTTCTTACACTAATAATGAGCTTTCATCTGATATATTGACCGATAATAGACAGAGAGGCAGGTGGTCCCCTGCAGAGAGTCTTGGAAATAGATGGGAGGAAAGAGGTGAATCTTGCTAAACCCATTGGCAGGGACCAAGGGAGCCCTTTGTCCGTGAAGGGAGGAAGGTCAAGGCTGGAATGCTTCAATCTGATAAAGGCTAAAACTGATCGGATGCTTTTAGGGGAAAAACAGAACAAAACAAACTTGGCAGACACTTAAAAGTGCTGGGGGGTGCATCATATAAGCATTAGTCACAGGAGGAAGCAGACAGGGCACTCTCCAGCAGCAGAGATGTCACGGGAACATAACAATATTCTATGTTTCCACAAAGTCTTCCAGCCTTAGGAACCCAAAGGTATCTGATCTGGGCCAGAAACAAAACAAACTCATCTGTGATGAAAGAACTAAAGCAAAGTGATGACATTGAGATGGAATGGATAACGCCTGGGAGAAGGTCACTGCACGGTGCTTTTCCAGACAGTCTTACAGTGCCTAAGATCCCCACACGAATGTAATCCATGACGTAGTCATCGGCACAGAGACAAACTTCACAGTGTTTATTCTGAGGATGAAGACCAAAGCACGCTGCAGCACATCTCTATCAAAAGATTTCCCATGAGAAAAGGATTTCATTAAAACAAGTGACACACTATCTCTCCCAATAAGGGGATGAGAGTTACACTCGTGACTGAATTAAAAAGTACTGTACAAGCAATGGTGAATAACCCGGGGGCTATGCATGACAGGCTGATGCCATCTATTGCCTATAAAAATAAAGCAAAGCAGCTTATTCTGGCAAACTGCTGGATATCAGTACTTCTGCCTGAAAAGGATCGGTGACATTTCTAGCACGTTTGCAAGAACGCAGCAACGCGAAGTTGGAGATTGGATCCATAATTAGTAGAGCTGTCAAATACTCTTTTTTTTCCAGATTCTGCATTTTTCCTGGTTTTATTTATCTTTCCTATCCAGGATCCATAGAGCAGCAGCTTTACAGTTTAGATGTGAATTTTCTCTAGCACCCTGCCTCCCTGCATATTGCAACTGTTGAGCTGCACTGGTTGATATAACATCAGGCACTGGGGTGTGACTCCTGACCAAGCTGTTTCCTCATTGGTATTGCTATAGAAATAATTACTAACATACTTAAGCAAAACACAACAGAAAAATCCGAGATAAACAGAAAAAGTCTTAGAGCAGTAACTTGCCTCGCTTTCCAGGGTTTAGCAATGGCTCAGCACCTTTTAAAAGAGAAAGATATGATGAGCTGTTTGAATACCCTTCGGGAGCCAAAGTTTCCTGTGAAAATGCATACGCTTGTCTAGTGTTACTCAACATCATCCAAATAGCTACATGTGCCCCTAGAAAACCCCTTGCTGAAAGAAGGCATGGATTGCTCATGACCATCCTGAAGCCAGGAAGCCATACTGTTCCCATCATAAAATTCTCGTCCTTTTTGCAGCCCTTTTCTGATGTAACTAGTTTTAGCAAATGGCTTAGCTAAGCCCTGTCCCAGGCCTGAAGACTGCCTCTCCTACCTTTCCCTTCAGCAATAGAAAGCTCATCTCCTGAAGAAGGTACTGACTGACTCTGATAGTGATTATGGTCTGTTTATTAACACCAAAGCATTTGTTTGAAAAGCAGCCTGCATAGCCATGAAGGCGGGCTGCAAACAGGACTGTGCTATCTGAGAAAGAGGTTGTTATCTCCATCTGCCCTGAGCCACAATGGGGCAGCAAAAGGAGAAGCAAACAAACCAGAAATCCCAAGGAGAGAACAGACTCATAGCATATCTATGCTTCAACCTCTCACCCAAAATCCTTGACATTCTTCAAGACTACGGTTTTAATTACCATGTTTTTCCAAACACAGTGTTTCTGAAATACCTTTTCCAAGGCTCAAGTCATAAACCTCACAACAGCAGAATGCTTGGAAACCATCATGATAATGAGGGACATTAGGGCACTGCAGACCTGAAGAAATCAGATCACCATTCCCATTCAACAAGCATTTTGCAAAGACTAAAGAGTACCTACAAATCAGGGGTGGCCTCTGCTCACTATGAGGTGAGCTGACAGGTACCATGGGGAAGCAAACTGAGCTTATGCCTTGTGTGACTTTGAAGAAATGCACCATCTCTGAAAAGAAACTTCTGTGCTGATCTGATAGATTCACTGCTACTGCGCCAGCATCAAAGCACTGCACTGGAAGCAAAGCTTGCAGAAAAAGGGATAAAGTACGAGGAGACTGGTGAAAATACACTCATAGTGCTGCAATATAATCTCAGTTGATCTGGAAAGCAAAGGAAAGGTCTTGCAAGAGGCACTACCTATACAGACTGCCATGCTAGTTCAAGCCGAAGGTTCATGTATCCCAGGAACCTTTCCACAGCAGTGGTCAGAGTGTAAGGACATGGCAGGTACACAGTGGCTGTTGCACACAGGGTATCTTCAGTGAAAGCAGCACCTTACAAGATTTCTGAATCAGGATTTGCCTTGAATAGGGATTTGCCTCTGGACCACTGTGCTTAAAAGCCACTGATGGACCTATCCTCCCAGGAGCTGTGTAATCCTTTCTGGAACACATTTATACAAGCTGCAATAAATAAGGGATTTGAGAGATTTTAAGACTTCAGTATATTATTTTCACCAGAGTAGATGTGTGGCTGAGAAAGATCTACTGCAAGGCTATATTAGAGTTTTCAGAAGATGTGGGGGTTGCTGCAAAATACACCTGCACACATGTTTACACCTCTGGAAGGCAAGAGCCATTGCAGCAGCACTGCAAACTTCCTCAGGTTCCTTCAACATTCATTACACTAAAACTCAAACACATCTGAGCAAAACAGAGATGAATTTTCCCACAAAAATGCATCTCCTGAAATGAAGGCAGATGAAACACAGCAGGATACTAAGGGCACATGAGGTTTTAAGGGTGCTCTCTTAATGGACAGCATGAGTATGCTGGCATGAAATGGACTGTGTTGATTCACAGCGTAGCAACTGCCGAACGTGTTCTCAGTAAAATCCGACTGAAAATTCTGGAGGAGAGGTCCACTTTCTTAAGAGCTTCTGACTGCTGCAGCTGAGACTGACAGAATGAAAACATGTTGAAGAATCCACCTTCAAGCACTTCCACCTTCCATTTACCTGGTACTACTGAAGAAACATGTATTGCATTTGAAGAGGATGTAATTTTACCCTTGCAAATGTGACTCGTGCTACTCCAGCTCCTCAAGCTTTGATGAGCACTGCTACTAATTTGAGAGAGGAATTGCTGGCTTTGAGAGAAGAGTAACACCAGTCACCAGAATGATACCTCTGACAGCCCAGGGACACTGCAGAGAAGTGTCCGCTGCTGCTCAGGGTCTTGGTGCAGCTCCAGCACCTCCTGTGGAGTTACATCAGGGTGAATTTGGCTCATGCTACAGCAAGAGAGGCCACATACCACTTGGATAATTGCCTCCATACATGACACACACCACAAGTCTCGGCTGGATTTGCTGCTTCTGAAAACACTTTGCTTGCTTTCCCCAGCCATAGCTTGGTAATCATTACTAAACACTTATCAAGTAGACGGCCTTCATTTCCTGAAAGCCTGGACCTAATTACAGCAGGAAACACTCCACTTTTTCTTCAGACACTGAGAAATGTTGGTTTCTGAGCCCTCCTTCTACAAAGCCAAACTTTGCTCTGATTAGTAGAGAGGAGGGAAGGGAAAAATGCAGCCAAATCTCAAAAGGCAAACTGCAGTGGCTATTCACAGAGATGCCCTGGCTTTGTTCTGTATCATTAATAATAGCAATAAAATGACACAGCTATTTCATCTCCCCTCTCTCCCTCACTAATCTTAGCTGAGCCCTGCGAGGCCCCTGCAAAGAGGTATCATTTTCCACAGTTTGTAGGTAAAGAGCCCAATGTCTCAAATCAGAACCAGATCTCAGTCATCAGCTCCTAATGCCATTCCTTGAAGGACTGAATCAAAAGCCCTCAGCATCGTTTCTTTATCAGGACATTTGATCCAGCGGTGGATGAAGGAGCCTTTGGCAAATGTGCTGCACACAAAGCAGCACTTTCAAATCCCTCCTTTGTGCCACGGGGCCAGCTGAGATGTTGAGTTACAATCGCTCACTTGTAATAGAGCTCGGAGTATCACCACCAAATCAAACTGTTTGTTAATTAGTGTACTAAAAAACCCCTACAAATGCACAATAATGGAGTTTTAATGCCAGTAGCACCAAATCACAAATTTACTCTGTGAGCTGCCCAGGAGCAGCTGTCTGTCCCGGCAGGCAGCCAAGCAGCGGCTGTGGGTGCTGCATCTGATGGGAGTGACCTACAGCAAACCTGCTTGGGGAAGAGAGGTGAGGAAGACTTGCACTAAGCAAAGTTGTGCTTCCTTCCTTTGACTGAGGTTTCCACGTCGCCTCACTAATCCTATTATCCTGGCTTGGGAAAAAGCCTACAAAAAGCCAGAGCAGAGCTGTGGGCATTCCCAGTGCGGCAGTTTTCCCTTTGCAAAAGCTGGTGAAACAGCTGGTGAAACTGTGTGGGATGTGTCAGTTCCCAGTCTCCTAGTTTGGTCAGTGCACATGTGGCCAAGGGTGAGACCTAGGAGGAAGTGGGTACATGTATCTCATTGAGGGCAACCAAGAGATGTGTCCTCTGCAAATCCCACTTTTATGACTCTGGATTGCTCTCCCACAGGTATCTACCTTCAATTTTCTTCTTCCTCCCAGCCAAAAGCTGGAAATAAGACACAGACCTATTACTCTAGGCAAGAGCAATCCATGGACTGGACTCCTGAGGACTGGTATAATCCAGAAAGGAGGCCAGAACACCAGAGCCAGCACTTGCCATTGATCGCTCCAGCAATGGTGACCAAGCACCAATTGGGAAGCACCAAACAGCCTCAATGAAACAGAGCAGAGTGTTTTCATACCACCACCCTCTCCGGCCTCTCTCAGAAACAGGCTGCCAGGGATGTAGCTTATTTATAACGCACAGCACATAATGCATGTGGCTTGGAGATCGTAAGCCTTGCCTGTATTTCCTTGGCATGGCTGCCTGGACTTTCCCTGCAGATCCAGCACACCAGGGAAGTGCTGCAGGCTCTGGGTGCTTTAGCAAAGCACCTCTGACTCCTGACATGTATTAAGTCCTGACCATGCAGCTCTGTCATGCTTGTAGAAGCTTCTGTGGCCCTTCAGCAATGCAGGTCTTCCCATTTCAGGCCATCAGACGGCGCTTTTGGGAGCACAGTGCTTTGCAGTCAGGGAAGAGCTCCATCCCTGGGTAGAGAAGCTGATGAGCCCACATGAGCTGCTACTCAGGCACAGGGACTTCTGCAACAGCTACTTGCAAAACAGGACTTTAGAGAGGAGACTTGTGCTAACTGCTATAACAAACACAGAGATAAAATACACAGATACCTACCTCTGAGTAGGTGAACACTGCACCTGCACAGATTCCTGTACTAGGGGTAGATACAGATAGAGTCAGGCAGGATGCCAGCCACAACCCAGACAAATTTAAACAAATACCATGTCCACCTCCAACTTCTGACACCCTCATGGCCCTACTTGCTGGAAATTCTGCAGAGACACACTCCTCCAACAAACTTCTTCATGTCAGGGGCTTAAAAACACCTTTGGTGGTGGATGATCCTTCACTGGTCCCCTATCCAAGCACTGGCTCCTCAGTTCTTCAGCTCTCACCGGCACCAGGAAGCAAGACCCTAAAGGATGCATGTGTCACCCGTAGGCACAACGTAGGTGTTTACTCCACTATTGCTCTCTTTTCTCTGCCTGCCTGAGGCGGGGAAAGCAGCTGCTCGGTGCAGCTCCAGTGAAGGATGGCAGCCCTCCAGAGTGGGAGCCCCGCCAGGAACTGTGGGATGAACAGCAGCTTGCAGCCTGTGGGGAGCCGGACCCGAACATCACACAGCGGCATACAAGGGAGGTGGCATCTCTCACAGGGATGCTGGCAGGGATCTACCTGAAGCACAGGCTGTTATTACTCACAGCACTGACATGTTCTGTATCACTGCTGCCAGCTGCAGCCTCACCACTGATGTCACCTGGGCAGGCTGAGAGACGGTACCTGCTGTCTGGGGCAAAACTATTTTCTAGTATGCAAAAAATGAGAATCTGTCTGCCCTTGCTGAGGACACAGCTGAAGTTAAGCTCCTGCCAGTCGCCAGTGTTTTCTGAGCGCTTCCAAGGGGAGCCTGGGTTTCTGCTTTTAATTCCTGGTTTTGATTCTGACTTACTGGGAATTCTTCTACCAGTCACTAAGCATCTCCATGACTCGGTTTCCCTATTAAACAGGAGCACGAACCTTTTGGCTCTGGCTGCTGGGAGGCTGAATGACAACATTTAATACCTCAGATGACATTTCAGGACTTAAGGCATTGCAAGATTTTTCTGTTGATCTTAAAATTATGCACCGGTCTCCTGTAAGAGCTTACTCAATCCTCATAAGTGGCTCTTTGTCACTGTTCCCATCCACGCCCTGGTTCCTCTTTGAAAGGCAAATACCATAAAAGGCTGTTTATAGAAACTGAGATCTAGAAAGGAGAAGTCAAATAGGGTCAGGCTCACTATGGATTTGCTGCCCTGAGCTGTGGCCAGGGAGGGGTGGCTTCCCACCCCCTCCGTGATCCGCAGGCAACAGCAGCCCGTCTGTCTGAGGAGCCTCCGACGTGGGTGGGTGTCTCCTGCCCCTTTGCAAAGAAACGTTTCATCTCCAGTGGAAATAGCTAAGACGGAAAAGGTGGATGATGCCAAGATTAAGTAAGAGACTTAAGAAAATAGCAAGAGTCCCTAATCAATCATGCTTGGACAGTGAGGGGTTTATGTGCACAAAGACTTCACTTAAATGCGAAAAAGAATTTATCCACAGGAAAGAAAAAAAAGATCTGGTGGCTGAGGAAATTGCCAGATGTTGATTCACTCCTCCTGCTTTCTGCAAATGCTTCCATTTTGTTGAAAACCCAATTTGCAAACTCAGGAACCCTCAATAAAGATTTTATTTTCTTTTTAGAAAACAAAACCTGCAGGCAGCTCCAATGACATCACATGATGTGAACAAAGGCAGAGGAACTCTACCATCCAGCAGATTTCATGCTGCTAACTTTTCCCTGACCTGGAGCAGCAGAACCAAACTAGTCTCTCACTGTCTGGCACTAAATCTGGGTTTTCCCTGGCACAGAGAAGAGAACGCTTAAAGAAACAGATATGTCAATGCAGGGACTTTTAAAAGAAAATGTGGCCAATTATAATAATAAACCTCATTGGTAAGGATCCTAATCATCACCTGGTTCACAACAGTCCTTTAACTTGGTTAAAGATGATCCAGGGCCACAACTGAGAAGGGCAGAGACTAAAATAGAAGCCACAGAAGGCGGCAAAGTAGCCAGGATGCAACAACATCCTATGGGACTCGCCCTAAACACCTGAGCAGAAATCACGAGCCCTGAGAATTCCTATCACAACCAGTGAGAAAGATCTGCATTTTGCACCTTAGTCCAAAGACAGCATCTCCACTAGAGCAGCCCCTTAGAAACAGCTCAGCGGTTATTCCAGTATTAACTTTAAAAAGACAGCACCAGGGGAATAGTCTATGACTTCATCTTTCATCTAAGATCCAAAGCACACTTGCTCAGCCTGAGTAATCCGCAAAACCCAGAGCCTAACCAATAGGTTAGGTCCAAAAAATCTAAACCTATGTTCTGGTTGCAGCAGGCAAGGGTACACCACAGACCATGCAGCATAGAGGGTTTCCCAGGCCCCCCCACACCACCACACACTGTCAACAACATCTCAGTGCATCCCATGCTGCAGAGCATGGGAGCTGTACCTCTTCCCAACATT
The DNA here is from genome assembly GCA_013396935.1 of Baryphthengus martii. Taxonomy (NCBI): domain Eukaryota; kingdom Metazoa; phylum Chordata; class Aves; order Coraciiformes; family Momotidae; genus Baryphthengus; species Baryphthengus martii. Next base: position 879,224 of record VWZK01001567.1, read on the forward strand.
TCTGTTCTAAATATAAATTTACAGCCAGCTAGTAATGAATTAAATATGAGCAGGGAGATGAAGACACAAGTCTATTTGCTCATTTACTCAGTCTCTTGGCACATGCACCTAACCATAATACTGCATTTAATTTTGGTTTTGTTTTTAAAAAGAGAATCACTTTGCACTTATTTTCCACAAAGTCCTTCTATTTGAGTTAGTGCACAACAGCTGTTCATTTCAAGAAGCTGTTGGAAAAACATTCATCTGCTCCCAGCCCAGACTACTGTTAAAAAATGCAGAGCATATTTCTAAAATTTAGGAAAAAAAAAAAATAGTGATGCTTTAAAAAGCACAAATATGAAGAACTTCTGTCAAACGTGTTCTGGTCATGGCTGAGGCTAATTCAAAACATAAATCACCACAGGTGTAACTTCATTGGAAATATGTGGCTTTCCATCCAAAGTAAATCTGGGCCACAGAATAAAATCCGCATGACCTACACGGTAACGTGGTTGGCAAGCAGAGGCATGGGCAGACTTGTATAGTGAGCACCAGTATTGCATTCAGCCCTCTAAGTTATTTACATATGATGACATACATTTCCTATGATGACAACATCCCTCATGTCCTGCTCTTTGGGAGCAGTTCCCCAGTGCAGGATGCTCCTGAGCCCCTCCCTGTGCAGGGAAGCATGGCTCACCAAGCTGCAGCCATCCTACAAGCCCTCAAAGCAGGGAACAGAGCACACGTCTCTCTGTTGCATTGCAAAGCCCAGCAAAGCGTGGCCCGGCAGGGCTCTGCCCAGAGCCTGTTTTGGGGTCCTGGGCTGTACCCGCAAACCCTCAAGATCTGGCAGAGCACGTTCCGCTCACACTACTGGGCTGCGGCACAGGCGCATGCAGCAGAAACATCCCAGGAATGACGCAAATATTAAAAAAAAAGAACCCACTGACTTCCAGTGACAGCAGCAGAAAGCTCTCTGGCTGCCAGACCATAAACAAGCTGTAGACGCTTCCCTCCCTCATCCTACTTGACACGAGACCTGAGCCAAGCTGCTTCTTCAGCAGCTCTCCAAAGGGTTTACCACGAGACCATCATGTGTCTGATTCTCCATTGCACAGACCTGTCCTTATACCGGCAAGGTGAAAGGCTCTGATTTATGAGGCACTGGTGGCAGCAAAAGCACTATCTTGTGATAGGTCAGGAGGGACAACACTGACCTCCAATTTTCCAACAACCTCAGGCTGGTTTACACCAGATCAAGAGCAGTAGCAGCTTTTGACTCCTATGGAAAGAAACAGAGTTACTTTGAGTGAAGCACTGGGAAGGACCAGAGCACCAGCTGAACTTCTCAATAGCTGTGCACCATGGTTTGCCTGGGCATGCAGGCAGGACAGGGTGAGTTTCTCACTGCAGCTCGAGATTCAAACTGTCCTTAAGGCTTTGGCTGAAGGCTGCCCACTGTGGCTGGAGCCATCAAACCAGGGCTGCAAGGCAATTGCTGTATCTCACTTGTGTGCTCTATCACAAGCTTTTCTCTCTCGTGCCCAAGAGGTCAGCTGGTTTGCAAGCACTTCTGCTCCCAAACTATGCAGGGAAAGAGGTCAGACTTACACGCCCATTAACTGCACAGAAGAAAAGTCCTCATCAGATCTACCATGGAAAAATTGGTGCTTATGTATTTGATGACAGTGGTCCGAAGAGCCAGCTTAGAGCAGGGCCTGCTGTGCCAGCTGGCCAGTGTGACCCTGAATTCATACAATAAGATGGGTAACTCCTTTTCCCATACCCAAGTCAATTGTGGGCTTTAAGATACCTTCAGCCCAGAGAGTTCATGAATAAGGTTAAGGGAAGGTGACAGAGACCAAGTCTGGAAGAGGACAGTGAGGATGAGATGGATACAATAAAGCTCAGCTTTTGGAAAGCAGATGGGCCCAAGTCATGCAAAAAGGCTTTATGATCCCTCAAGCACGAAATAAGTGATGACATAACTGTCATGTTGCTGTGTCAACAGCTGACACATCACAGCAGGATAATTTCACAGACTCCCACATTATTTTAAAATCTTTCTTTGAAATTGCAGAACTAAGGCAGAGGAGCTTCAAGCCTTGCAGAGCTATAGCTCTGCAGAAGACCTGCTGCTGTGGGAAACCTTCAGTCCCTCAGGAACCAGCTTGCAGAGAAGCTGCAGCCAGTCCTACCATCAACAGAAGGCATCTGGGGCTCACCACAGACAGCTGCTGATACAAGACCAAAGCACCAGCCTCCCTTCCCTTTCCCTCTCCAAGAAAACAGTACTCTGACCCAAAATGTGTTCAAAGGGTTCATTGTTGTCTGGCTGGCACATGTGATGCTTGAATCTAGCCTGGAAGTCCTCAATGTTGTGGGCAAAGTTTTGCATGTCTCAAGTAGGCTACAGCACTTCTATGAGTCCTCTTTATCCTCAAGAGGGTATTTTGTTTGCCTTTAAGATTACGCACCAAACCCAAAACATTCCTCCCTCCTGCTGCTCTCCCTCCCCTTCTTATCAGTAGCAGCCACTGGAATTTTCAGCTACAACATCACCAGGCTGTTTTTCTAAGGGTCTGCTTATTTACTTTCTCTGTTTTCTTTCAGCAGTGGGATGCAGGAGCCAAATCCTTGAGAACCAGCCCACAGGGTCCTGCCATGCTAGAAACCAGTAAGGATATCTCCAGGAAACCTTGGATTTCACAGCACTGCCAACTGGAACTGTGCTTCTGCTTCCAGCAGTGGGTTCGGCACAAGGTACATACCAAGACATCAGCAGAAAGAAAAAACAAATGTGTTCCCTACAAGTCTCATGGGAAAGCTACTCCTATTCAGCACAAATTCTGCAAACCCATTCAATCTCTCAGGAACTTCCTGATTTTACAGTCTGTTTTCCAGCTCATGATGTTAGAGACAGCCTCTGTGTAGATGCACCTGCCATGTGTGCTTTTCAGAGTGATCCTGCGTTTGGTAGAAGTTTGCTGAAGTTATCAAGTGAGCACGCACATCCCTCTGCCTGGAAAGCAACACATTAGGAAATGGTCTGGGCTCCCATATCAGACTAAGTGTTTTTGCTTGTGAACCTATTCATTCACTCACACTAGCAAAGCCTCCTCCCTGCTCCAGGTTAGTGCCTCCAACCCCTGTAGCAAATGGGCGCATATGAGCATCATCAGCAGATCTGCCCTGAACCAGCTGCAGCACTGCGGCCAAAGCAAGAGGCAGGATCCTGGCCCATGGCCGTGACTCACTCTCCCAGCCCTGCCAAAGAAGTAGTTTTGGAACGAGGAAGTGACAGGGAAATTCAAATTAGAAAGTTGGTGAAACAAAACAGAAGAAAATCCTCTTCAGCTCTCTTTGCTTGAGTGCAGCAGGGGGAAGGGTGTGCAAAGCGTGAGAGATGTCAGAGTGCAGCATGCTGTTGCGCCAACAGAAAGATAGGCTCTGGCCAAGCTAGCTTTTCTCCTACCCAAGTGAAATTCCCTTCTCAGTATTTGACCACCTGCTCTAGTGGAGTGATGACCATGTCCAGGCTGCAATTTAGCACACAGCATGAGGGCCAATGCACTGTACGGGCATGTCAACATGTTCTGTAAGGAGCGGCCAACAACATTGGTGCTTGGTGGGTTTCCCTCACTACCCTCTGCTGCAGGACATTAGAAGTAAAGGATGACCCAAATAATTTCCCCCACCACTACATGTAACACTGAATGGTTTTGAGTCCACATACAGGTGTATGAAAGCATCAAGACTTAGAATCACCACAGTCAATGGCAAATCTAATGCTAAGGGGAGCTCAAAATACAACCACAGGTAGAGTGGCCCAAACCCAGATGCTCTAGGTTTGCCTATCCTTTCGAAGCTGCTCCCCAAGACTTCTCTCAATTTGGCAGATGAAATCCGGCTGTTTCTTACATTCTGGCTCCGCAGCTGCTGTGCTAGCTGGGCTGGCACTCCCACTGCAGCACAGATGCAGGCATACAGAAGCAGACCAAGTGCTGCACTGCTCCCCTCCAGCTCACACTTCTCCCTTTTTTTTGCTGTGGAGACCCTCCCAAGAAAGATATGGCTGCCTCTGAGCATCACCACAGACAGGCTGGGTTGCAAGGATCTCTACGTAACTTCTGCTCTCTGTAGCCAAGGGGTAACGCCACAGCTTACTTGGATGGTTATATCAAACATGCAGATGGGAAGAGGGGAACTTTTTAAGTTTCCCAGGAAGAAATTCATACTTCTCTTACTGTACTTTGACCACTGTAATGAATGACCTTAACAAGACTCAGTCATGCATTTAGCTGGCAAGAAGGAGTCAGAGGTACAGCACATTAGCGTGAAGCACAGCCCACAAATACCGACAGAAGAAATCTGAAACCAGGATGAGTGCCCTGCCTGTAAATCACATTACCATGAAGAAAGCTGGTGGCATGGTGATGATGGTTCAGGTCAGTATTAGACTTGTAAAGATAATTATTTGCTTTGTGTTGGTTTAAGGCAGACCTTATTTTTCTGGTCCCTCAGGCTGATGTCTGCTTAGGCAGATTAAACACATAATGTGCTACTAATAAAGATTAGAATAAAATGTAAGAGTGCCAGTGACTTGGACTTAACAACCATCACACTGACCCAAGACACCTCTGTGCTAGGATCCAGCCAGCCATGTCCACAGGCTCACTGAAGACAGAGCTGAGAGCAGTGCCCAAGGCTGCGGTCAGCACCAAGCATGACGCCAGCCCACAGCAGCATAGCTGTGGTACGCATGATGCCAGGACTCATGCTGCTGATAAGGCAGCTATTCCAGCATGACTTGGTCACATCAGCTCAACACCAGCAAGGACAGTGTGTAGCTCTCAACATAAAGCCAGATGTTACAACTCCAGCATTTGCCAATATACCTTCTAGTTTAACAGGCAAAATAAGCCACAACAAATCATTGCACCTCTAAGCGCCAGCAGCCAGAGTTTCCAGCGTACAACCTGTCCTATTAGTTGTCCCACCCAACTTGTAAGGTAAAAAGCTGTCATTGGAACTGCTGGGAAAGAGAGACAAATCAATTGGATTGAGTCTGCAAGCTGAGGAGAAAGCAAGCTTGGCCATGGGAATGGGCTTTGACCAGACCTGAGCTGATGGAGTAAGCAGACCCTTGCTTTTGGGATTCACAGTCATTAAAGGATACACGTCCCAGAGCAGTACAGCTGAGTCAAACCTGACCCCTCTTCCTGCGTTTATGTCCCTGATCCAGGATGCTTCCTACAGGAAAATCCATTATATCCTGTCCCACACACACACATTTTTCCCAAAATCCTTCTTTGCCAAGTTTCAGCCCACAGTTGAGATTTGCTAGCCAAGTTAATAACTCGGGGAGGTGTCATTTCAGAGCAAGGAGGCTGACAAAGTCAGGCTCACTTTTTCCCACAGTCCTCCATGCCTGGTAAGCAGTACAAGCATCAGGAAAGGGAGAAGGATGCCATGCCATGGCCCTTGGGAAATCCTGCTGCATGACTGACCAGGCTGGATCAGCTCCCAGGCGGGAAGGGCAGATATTGTCAGGGAAAGAAAAGGTCTGATTAGGCCTTTCTACCAGTAATAATATCAAAATAGCATATTGCTTTCACTGGCAGTCAAGCAGAAAATGATACAGTGCAAAAGGGAGAAGCCACAGCTGAAGTGGACTGGAATAATGTGGTGTCTGCAGGAACAACAGCTTTTGAGTACCCTTAATACTCTAGTTTTTCTCTTGCACATTGGGAGGTCTGTGAGTACAAGTTATCAATTCCTACTCACCACCCCATGGGAACGCTCCCACGCTCCTGCCTTTGCATTGCTGGTAGATTGGTAAGTATCTTCTCCAAGCTACAGCAAACTCCTGGGAAACACAAGCCGGATGGTCCTCTCGCCCACTCTGATGTACCGGAGGAAGGACATCCTTGCTTTCTTCCTCTGAGAGTCATTAATGAGTACTTTCTTCAGTGCAAAGGGAAGCTTTTGGCTGGCATTTAACCCCAATAATGAATTGTGGCTCCAGAGTCTGACCTGTAGGCTCTCAGCCTTTAAATGAAAACCCGCACAGGACATCTCCTTGCTGCAAGACAGAAGGACAGCTTAGACTTTGTCAGACTTTGATGCCTTGTATCTCCCACACTGATTCCATCACATAGCACATGCCCCACAGCTGGGACAGAGCATGGGCTCTCTGGGGCAGGGAGGGTTTGGTAACACGCCTGTACACTGATTAACAAACTAAATCACTGACCTTTTGTGACTCCCTACTGCTATGGCAGTAAAAATAAATAAAAGCAGGAATGCCACAGAATTAATTGAAGCAACTTACTGGAACTCTCTAGAGTGTTCCTAAATCAACCTTTTTTTTTTTTCCCCTGTAGATTTTGTGCAAAGCACAGAGCACATGAACGGCGGGAATCAGCATATATACAAGAGCACATACACAGCAGGTAACCTGTGGCACGGGATAAAGGCTCTGTAAATCTTCGGGATGGTCCCAGGCTGCAGGTCCTGAAAGCATTAGAAGTCTTAACATCTAAACACACAAGCATGCTCACACACAGCAGCACGCATGTTGCAACAGCATACAAACCGTGTACAGTATTTGTACAGACCTACAAGCACATATATATATAATGCATATAACATAACACGGGCAAACTGTATGCCTGGAGTCAAAGCTAGGAGGAAAGGACAAGCTTAGAAGTGGTACAATGCACCTCACTCCAGAGCCCTAAGAGCAGGAGAGAGTCCAAAGGTATTTTACCTTTTTTTCCTTTCTGTGCTGTCTCCTCCCCCATCACCCTTACCCCTATGAAAGGCTGACTGTAAATTGCTAATTCACAAGATTAACTGAACAAACTGGTGTGCAGCAAGGTTTAGTATACTCCCAAGCTCAGCTGCCCTTCAACTCAAAACTAGCACCAGCAGAGTTCAAGAATCAAAGGAAAACACCCAGGTTTTGAGGCTCAAACCTCAACCTGCTCAGAGCTCTTTTAAACCCAAAACCCAGTGACTGACACAGAGCCTGGAATGGTGGAAGAAGGCTTGGTGCATGAGACAGCCTCTGCAGGAAGGGGGCTGCAAAGGGTTAAAGGTAGAGGCACGGGTGGCTGTGGGTGAGCAGTGATGGAGTTGGCAAACCCCTGAGCCCTTCCATTCTCTGGGATGTTAAGACAGGATGGATTTTGCTGCTTTCAGTAGTCCATGCCAAGAACAGATGTCTTTTCCATACACAAAACAAATTGTTACCTTGCTCTCAAGGAGGAGACACTTCCCTCCCACATATCCATCTAGTTAATGTACATTTACAGCTCCTCAAGGGGAGGGAAAGACCGGAGACCCCCACCGCACCTTGGCTGCGCCGTACTTTGCTTCCTATAAGCAAACAGCCCCTTTGCTGCTGGAGGGCAGCCCAGCAGAGCAAGGTCTCCTGGGAGGTGAAGGGCAGCAACTGGGGCCAGGATTTGAGTCGAGCTCACTACTGGCAGCACTTCAGCTTACTGTGTCAGAGAGGAAAAAAAAAAAAAAAAAAACCATTANGTAGGGGGCTGGGGAGTTAATGTCATTAAGTATCTGACAGCTGGAAAATGTGAGCAGCCATTGTTTGCAGCCCTCCTACAGCTCCTCCTGCCAAACAAGTCTGATGAAAGCAGCAGTAATAAAGCATGAAAGCCAAGACTGGCAACACTGACTCCCCTCTCTGCCCTGCTACTCCCACGAAGGGAACAGGACTGCTCTGAGGTCACACCGCCCCAGCTCGTGGGCCCATGGTTTCCCTGTGCCCCTGTTCCCTGCCCTCATCCCCACTTGCTGCTTTGAAGCAGCAGCTCTGGGCTTCGTGCCGAGAGGCCTGGGGAGGCCGTGGCAGGAGCTTTCTCATCTTTCACCCTCTCAGAACAGCTGTGCTCTGTCTCCCACGCAGCCGTGATGTTGCTGCTGTCACCACAGGGGCGAGCAGACTGCTTCGAGTGCGGCTTCTGTCCCCACTGAGCTGTCACGAGGAGGGAAGGAGCAAGTCAGCTACACCCCACATCACCAAAAATTCAAAACCATCTCTCCTGACCCTTCTCCCAGCTCCACTGATGCAAGAGATGCTAGAGACCCTAGTTGCTGCCGGACACCATCTGAAATAAAACTGGTCATCTGCAGTCTGAGAAGTGACCCTTACACTACTTCTTCAGTATGTGTGAACGCTTTACCATTGGCTCCATGAAAAGAGAAAGAAATTCAGAGCTTAAGACCCATACATTGTCTTCCACCAGCCAGCAATGCACAACAACTCCAGGGGTATCAACAGCTTGTTTATCCCTTAACCTTCAGGCTATCTTCCCTTCTAGTAGCTGAACTGAAGCCTGGCCTTCTGACTTGGACTTTTTCACCCCATTGTGTCTCTGTGACCTGGCAGTGTCCTTTAGGAGTCTGGTGACCATGTTTCATAAGCAATAAGTGCCCTGGAGGGATAACACACACACACACAGAGGTATCTCATCAGGTTACTTGTGTGAGTCAAATCCTGCAAAACACTGAATGACACCAACACCCCTCAAACTTCAGAGGTCTTTGCTCAGCACCTCGTCATATGATACAACCGCAACGGATCTACAGCAACAGCACGACACGTACACACCCCCAAGTACATATAAGAGCAATAACTGAGATCCCAAGGATGCTCATTTTCTTACAGCATCCCCTGCTGAGTCCTACACACTTCCACAATGAACAAGAGGATTCTGCTCAAGGCAATTCACGTGGGTATAAGCTACATTTTCCCTGGCAGCTTACTCACTGGATACTCACTAACTCCAAAAAGAGCATCAGAGCACCTCATAGCAGCATGTTTCAAAGCCTTCATGCCTCCTTCCAGGCCAGCTACCTTCCTCTACTTTGCCTTCATCCAACTGGGAAACACACATTTAATTACATTCATTTATGTACAGGCCTACTGGAAAATAAGTGGATTAACAGCTGGTCTGGAAAAAGAATTAAGCTCTATTGCAGCATAGCACAGCCTGCGTACTTGGGCTGCGATGTAACGCAGGCAACAGGAATTCAATTCTTCTCTGCAAGAGGCATTGGGAATTTAATGTTACATCACAGCCAGCTTTGCTACCTGCAATGCATTTAGCAGATGGCAGACCCACAGCCTCATCCATCTACCTTTGATCTTATGGTCCAGTCCTTCCTTCCAAGGCTAAACAGCCATGTAACCACTGCAGAGGCTCAGGGCCTTTCTGCAGATGGATCCAAATCGCTCTCTGAACTCCTAAGTGTACGAGCTGCACATATCCATCTCCAGGCAGCAAAAGAGCACAACCACTCATTCATACCTTCATTCACTTCACTGTTATCCAAGACTTACATACGGATATTCTGCTCGAACATGGCCTTTCCATTGCAGCAGACAGTTAATGCTATAAATGAGATGGCTGGGAGCTGTCTACTGAGTCTGAACATCAACACCTTCCTGTTGCACTTCCCACTGTAGATCGTAGCCAGGCCACCACTGCTCAGCTTCCAGCTTCCCAGGAGAGGACCTTTCTGCAGGTGGTGAGGAGACCAAGACTATGCAAGCCTTTCCTGACTCTAGACCTCAAAGTCCAGTAGCACAAGGTATAAAATGCTACCATAAAAAACCCAAACAAACAAAAAAACCCACACTAAAACAAAAACAAAACAAAAATCAACCTACGAAACTATAGCCAAAGAATCAGAACGGTCAAGCACCAGGCATGTCCAGCCCATGGGTGCAGAGACGCCTGACCATACGCGACACACACTAATCACAGAATTGGAAACAGGGGGATTGCTCAGTCCAGACATCAGGGCAATGCAGCTTGGACAAAATAATTATGTTGCCAGGATGTTGGGCTGAAACAAATTCTGCCTGGAGCGTCTCTGAGCTGAGAGCACAGCAGTATGCAAACACAGCCACATCATTTCCAGATCCATGCAAGAAACTCTGCGTGGTGCTGTCCTGCACCACACTGACTTGCTGGCCCAGATGCTGGCTACCACAGGACACCCACTTTGCACATGGTCAAATCAACCAGGGGGATAGCTAGAAACAAACCTCCAGGACTTGTTAAGCCCAACACCTTTCCTTCCAATCTATACCATACCAAACTGCTGGCGCTGAGAGTTGGTTCTGTGTGGAGAAGAATAGAAGGAACAGAAGAAAAATCATAACAACTTTTGCAGTGAAATTAAGACCTGCATAAACCCGCTTTAGGCTTCCTCTGAGCTTTTCCCCTCCCAGCTTTGCTTGTTTCCCTTCCCTAGCACTGGCAGAATGCAGAGCTGGCATGCTTTTTCCTTTAATTAAGCAATAGCAATTAGGCAACACATTTTTAAGCGGTTCTCTCACAGCCAAGCTTGCTGTTCCTTGGGAAAAGTCTGGCTTCAGCGTTAAACCAGCAACTGTGTTCAAAGTGCCAAATCACTGGGTAAGTAAGAGGGAGCTTGATATGTAAACAGCGTTGTCACTAATTACCCCGTGCCTTTGAGTGAATTGCCACGGCTTCGCTTCATTAAAGCCTCCACTTCCTCAGGGGCAGGGAGAGTAGGCAGGGATGCTGCAAGAAGCACGGCTTTGTCTGACGGTTAAACCAGAGCCTGGGAGACATAACAGGAACAGCCTCACTGAATAGTTAGTGTTGTACAAACCCAGCCACCACAAGCCAGTTATCTGGAGTGGTGCCTCTCAGCACGGGCTCGGAGGATTTACTCATCTGTCCCCCAGGCTCTCAGCTGACATTTATTACAGCAGATTACATAGGAGAGAGGTGGGTTTTCCCTCGTCCTTTGGAGCTGAGTTGAGAGATTGCTAGCCCCTTCTCAGAAACTTCTCAGGAGGGACCTTAGAGATCAGTGGGAAGGGGAGGACTCCTTCACCCTGGCACAGAATTGCACCCAGCTATCTTCCTCACTCCAGCGGGAACCAGGGATTTCATGTGATCCACGTGGTGCTGAAAACATGCTCCAAAATCCCTGAGAAAAATGCTGAGCGACTCTCACAGACAGCGTTCAGCAGCTGCAAAGTAAGCAATGCCTGGAGGACGGCGTCCAGACACCACAGCTTCGACTGTGATCCACTGGGAAGCAGCTGCATGGAACAGCCGTGCCGGCACGGATCCCTGGGCACTCTCTGCCTCCTCTGTGTGCTTTTGGCTTTCTCTGGCATTTAAGAGCAAGGTCATCTAATCTAAGTGTTCAGGGAAGCCACAAACAAAATTTAAAAAGATATCCTACTGTGTTTTTTTTAAAGTAATGAGTGTTCCTTCTTTACTTCAGCAAGCGTGAAGGTTGCCAAGGACACTCAGTAAATCGCACACACATGCTCCACTTCACTCAGCTGAATATTTACGAATTTCCAAAGTGCTGAACCTCTTCAAGCCATTCAGATTCTGCTTTCATCTGTAATATCTATAGTGCTTCTGAGATTTTCCTGCAGCTATCCTAAATTAACAAGGATCGGAAACCAGGCTTCATCTTCGCCCTAAAGGTCAATCACATCATTTCGCTTCAACATGACAAACAGGCCAGATGAAAACAAACATATGGAGTTTCCCAAAGAAAGACAAATGAAGAGCTCTGTCCCAAAGGAAAGCAAAAGCCCTAAGCTAAGCGGAATGATTTAAAATAGTTATCCCTATCTGTCTAGAGAGTGGTAGCACATGCAATGCCTGGGTGATATCAAGATAACCCAATCTATGTGGGTTTTTTCCCTGTATTTCCAAGGGGTGATACAATATTCCCTGCTATTTTAGGAGAATGCCACCATAAAAATTTTGCGTTCAAAATGACATGCAGTTTTGCACATCTGAGGTAAGTCTCGCAGCCCCAGGACAACCACAAGTGGCTTTTCCTCTGTCCAGCCCATAACACCTGTGTTATGCTGAGAGCACTGCTGCCAGGACAGGAAACCCACCCTGGGGAATGAGGAGAACTTTACAACCTGATATCACTGGAAACATGAAATAGCAAGTTCCATATTAAAAGGCACCTCACTGGATAGCCCTGGTTCCACCAATGTGGGCAACAGCATGCAGTGCACCTCCTGCATTCCACAGGATAACCCATCCGGTGCCACTTTTTGGGTTCTTGGGTTCAGGCCCATGAAGGCAATGAACACTGGGAGCATGGAGGACCTGCCTTAGCTTTGAGATGATGGCATGTGGACTTCCAGCTATCCAGGGATGAGTGGGATGTGTCCTACTATGTTATTTCAAGCATCCAGTACCTGCCAGGTGAAGGCAAAACTACGTCACCAGCTATGAGACCAGCTAGTTCTGCCCTTGTCACTTGTGTGCCCAACAGGCTGTCACACTCCACGGGAGAGGTCAAAAGGTCAAGTGAAGAGAAAATTATGGTCACTAATAGTTATCAATTACAGGGATGGAGGACAAAACATGTTCAAATGAGTGACAGTGGTCTGAGGGGACACTGCACAGGGCTGGAAAGTTGAGGGTTTTTTTCTCCTGCCAAGGAAGAAGAAAATCCAGCATCCTTTGGTAGCTTCCAAAAGAGTCTCTTTTTCTAATCCCCCCCTTTTCCATCTGCATGTGACCAGTGAGGAGAAGTGGCTGTGTGTCACCACTCATGGCTCATAGACAGCACTCACTCCCATGCTCCAAGCCCTGCACAGAGATTAGGATCACAATCCCCACAAGCACTGCTCAGGCTCTGGATGCAAGATATGAAATTATGCTCCAGGTGAAACCGGACTATGAATTTAAATTGTATGTTTGCAAGCTGTGTTTTATTGTCAGTAAAAAAAAAAAAAAATATATCAAACATAAAGAAGTGTCATGAAAGCTTCTCCAGGGACCTCCCTTTCTAGCCAATCTTCAACTCTCAAAGTAACATCCCTTGTTTCTAATTTATGCACTGCTTCATTGCCTTCAATAGCACTTTTCCCCAAATCTGCACTCTCTCCTGCCTAAAGCACTAATTTCCATTACCTCAAGAAGTATCAGATTCCAAAGCTTTGCTGCAGCTTCAGGTTTTCACACTCTGGTTACAGACACCTCATCAGCCTCCCCACATCTGGTCCAGACTACAAGGTGTTTGTTCTGTGACACGCCAGTATCAGTCAACACGACTGATTACGTACAGGCTCCAAAATGTCTCATGTATGAAAAAAAAAAAAAAAGTAGAAACTAAGCAGATGGCCCGTGGCGGCACTGAGGTTTGCAATTTTCTCCCTGGAAAACTTCTGGTAACCCCAGTTCCAAAAATAATACCAGGAATAGCCCTCCATGTGGGAAGGAAGCATTTTCTAAAAACCTCTGATCTCTGTGTTCCAGAGGAGGGAACTAACAAATTACTTAGAACATATTGCTGAATGGAGTTGCTATCTTGCACCACAGGGCAAAACCTAAGTGGGTATTTAAATGTTGGTATCCTGCTTCTGATAGAAATTAGTATGTTGGGTTTTTTTTTCCCCAGGATCTTTTTTCGATTAACAAAGTAGGAACATACCAGTCAGATCAATCCCTACTATCACCTCTCCCCTAAATCACTGCTCGTTTCCTACTAAGATTTCTTTCCAACAGTTCTTACCCAGAATTTTATGCAGGTTTGTATCTGTACATGTATTTATTATGAGACTTTCCAAATATAATGAATTTATCTATGACTACAAGCCTCATTTTACAACTGAGGCACTGAGACACCGTGGAGCATGGGTGTGCACTTCGTGAGAACTTCAGTGCTTTACATGCAAGGAATGAACCCAGGTAGTCAACACTCCAGAATGACCTTGGAGTGTCCCAAAACTCTGTAGGCTAAATGTCACACAAACACATACCCTCCTTCTATCTAAGTTTCACTGCCATCCAGAATTTACAGGAAAAACACTTTTCAGATTGAACCCTTCTTTCCATGACTTTTCACCACTCTCAGAGATCGCCTATGGAGGACACCCATTTTTGTCTGTCTCCTCCCCAAATCTTTACCTAATCAGTGCGAAGGGCCCTCGTCATCTAATTCCTCTTTGTGAGGAAGCTTCCTCATTTTGAAAGCAACATCTTCAAGTTATCACTTGCCACTTCTCCCCATGCTCCATCAGCAGCAGAGCCAAGTCCCCTGGATGCAGGAGTACATTGCAGAGCTCACGTTCTCTTTCGGAATTGCCTCTGTGTGTAGAGGCCACGATCTGACAGCACTTGTTTGGATTCCTTTCTTGGATGAAACCTTGCTTGAAGCACTGAATTTCTCCACTTCTGCCCTTCTGTAACATGAAGCAATACTTTTTCCCCTATAAAAATTGAAATCGGGAGCATACAATCTTAATTTCAAGGTATTTATAATTTTTGGCCCACGCAGTCTCAGCATCTCCCTGCCAAGCAGTACTTGCTGCTTGGAAGGCTGACGAAATATGATCAGCCATAAACTTTAACTCAAGTATAGGAAAAGGAAAAAGGAAAAAGTGGAAAATGTAGTTAAATATCTATATGTTTTTAACTAGAACTCTTTAACTTTGATAAAACCAAAGGCAAAGAGTAAGAAGGGTATATGTAAAGCTATTCACAATCAATGCTCCAAGGTGGTAGATGTATTAAGAGCAAATGGTATGAGAGAACTATCACGTTAGCTCTTGTGCAATGGTGAAGGATGATGACCTTGCTGTAGAGTGACAGCACGCTACAGACTGATCTACTATTCTCTATCAGCAGTTAATGGTAAGTACGAAGCCAGGATGAGGGAAATACAGGTTATCAGACCTCTTTGGTGTCAGAGATAACAGAGTGAAGGGGGAGAGGTGGAAAACCCATCTCCAGTTTTCCAAAGAGAGCTTTCTAAGAGCTTTAGCACGAAGGAGCATATATTCTGCGTGGCTTTATCCATAGACATGATTGTAATAGAGAGACACAGGCTGAGTTGCTTATTGATGTTTACATCTGAGAAGGGATATAGGAAAGCAGAAAGTCAGCTGCTCAATTTGGATAGTTGGAATTTGGCATAGCAATCTTAACCACTGTTCTTGTACCCTATGTTTCCAGTTTGTAAAACAAGTGAATTTGCAAAGAATCTGAGTTACCTCAGAGGAGGAGAATGATGAGAGACTTCCTCTGTCTGGATCTGATAATTCATTACCCAGTGGAGGAGAATTTACTTATACGAGTGACCACAGGCAACTCAGTAAAACACTAAGCAACTCATTGTCTTCAGCAGTAGTTTCAGCTTCATGGTGCTGCGTAGCTGGCTCAGACCTCTTGCTATGACCCTATCCCATTAAACAGCTCCCAGCAAGGCAGAAAGCTTCCCAAATGTCATCTGCTTTCAGAACAATATCCTGCAGCTCTGTCCTTGCTCTCTAGACCCCTCCTTGTGAATTCATCAGTATTTTTCAACATTACCGACAGGCAGCAGCATCCACCATCTCCCATGTCTGCTTGCACGGCAAAGCACATGCAGCTGTTGCACTGCACACCGCTACGCAAGAACTCAGCACCATGAACTCTCCTTTCCTGGGAACTGGAGAATCCCACTACAACCCTGAACAACAGGAAGTATTAAATCAGCATCTCCTCTGGAAAATACCACAAGTCCCAACCACGGGACTCTTCTGCTCTTGCTCTTTTGGCCCTGAATCCAACTTCCTCAGCAAATTAAACATCTCTAACAGGAAATACTGCCTTTATCTGCCCTATTGCCTCCAAAACATCTGCTCTTCTGCACATGCTGTCAGGATTCTCAAGTAGGTATCATCCCCTCTTGGTCTATATCTGTGACAGGCCCCCTAGTAGGAAGAGCCCTTTCCACAAGTACTCTCCTGCAGGAAAAGATACCTCTTTAGCCCTGCATAGTTTCAACCCAGCCTCGGACATACAGACACAGAGGATACACCTGCACAGCAGTCATCTGATTTCTGCAGAAATCTAAGTGCTAGAACAACTTAAAGAATGTGGGCTGTAAACAGGATATCTCACAGTAACATCAGTCTTGCTAGTCCCACTGCAGGACATGAGCAGCAAGAAACAAGCTAAACAGAGACCAGCAGAGCTGGGGTAGGAGCAGGAGGGAACGAGATGAAATGGCTCTTAAAGGTCTGATCCAGGAGGGAGGTCTGAAAGTAGTGAGTTTTCTCAAGCTAGAAATAAAAAAAAAAATAAAAAATGAGGAGAGCTAAAAACAGCCTTCAAATAAAAGGCTGATGTATAAAAAGAAAGGTGATGAGCGTCTGTCCATTGGCTTAACTTGTAGTGCACAAAAATGTTTACCTAGTTATCAGGAAAAAATCCCAACTTTAAGAATATTTTCTTTTGGGAATTCAGGATTCTCCTTCTCAGGAGGATTTTAAAAACTCATCTGATAAATATCTGGCATGTACCTATCTCACCTATCTCACAGCAGGCAGCTGGATTAGGTAAGTTTTTTCAGTGCCTCCCAACCCAACATTTTCATGGATCTATGACTTTTTTAGAATTAATTTCAATTCCTGAAAGCTCTTGAGCACTTTTAGTTCAGAATATTTCCCAGGACATAGAATTTGCCCTAGTTCTTAGTAAATCTTTGCAATTGCTAACAGCCCTTAATATTGAAAATAAGCATCCATTTAAATAGCATCACCTACACAGTTACACCACCTCCTTTTGGTTTTTTTAATTGTTTTTTTCAAGAACTTTTAGACATCTGAAGGAGTTGACTAAGTCACCAATAAGTAAATACATTAGAATGAAGGGCAGCAGGAGGATGGAGGTGACAATTTCAGACCAAAGACAAGGTGGTAAGTCTTCACAGAGCATCATTGCATTTTGAAGGCATTTTGGATATAAAACCTTTATGAAAGTTCAAAAGCAACCAGAGAAATTAATACAGGAAAACATCCAGTGGAGGCTCTCACAGGCACAGACACCAACCTCAAATCTAGGTTGCCAGTTCTGAAGGCTGGGTGAGCATTTGAGGCAAGTGTCACAACATCTTCGTTGTTCTGTCCTTCCTTGAGTGCCCAGTGCTGATCATTCTTTGAGACCTTTATTCTAACTGAATACAGCTGCTGTTTCGTCAGTTGCCTAAAAACAAAGAACAAAAACAAACCTCCCCCTCCCACTATACCATTAATCATCTGCTTTCTAGTGCACACAATGTTACTAAGAATAACACCAGCAATAACAAGAAGCCTGGGACAACCAAGTTTTCTCACTAGAAAATTCAAAAGTGGTTTCTGCACTGCATGTTCACAGTTCGTTATTGGGAGGAGTTTCAAAGGAGCAGAATTGCAGGGAAGAGTTTATGACACATCTGGTATGGGGCTCAAGTTTATCTGGAAAAGATCTTAATTGAAACAGAAAATTTCTAATTAAGACTGGAATCCCTAGTATCCTTCCCAGCACCCAAACAGGAAATTGTAGGTGGGAAACTGCTTCTCTTCCAGCACTGCCTCCTTATGAAATGAGAAGTCAAAGGAGCCCCGTGTTGGCCAGGCAATGTGTCACCTCTGATTTCATGCTGCTCCTTGGCACCCTATTGAGCGCAATATAGACCTGGGAGAGGAAGATGAAAAGTCAAGTTGCTTGACTGATGTCACAGATACCTCTGAAAACACAGGAGCAGAAAATCAATCTGTAGTGCAAGATGAGTGCATCAGGCACTCGGGCACCATTGCTTTCATCAGCCTTCTCCTCGACCGGTACCTCAAGTTTCAGCCTAATTTACTGCTCTCCCCCAGGGCACCCATAGAGCCTCTGATTGTTTCCTCACGCTGGGACATTTCAACTCAAGCACCTATTGAAACACGAACAAGTTGCTTGATGAAATTCCGATTAGCATTTCACACATTTAGGATAAAAATAACCAAAGGAAACTGGGATTCATCCCAAAACACACTAGACAATTCACATTAATCAGGGGATGATATACCTGTCTCATTTCCAATCCTTCACCTCCTCTTCTCCATCAAGATAAATGGCAAAGAAAACAAATCAACACCCTCTACATTTTCCTTCTGCAAGGACCCAGTTTCCATGAGACTAGTGTGCCTTGGCTGTGAGATGGAAAATAAACCAGAGCTCTGCTCTTTCTCAAGGGCCAAGATGAAGAGGCTGTGTACAACCAAGAATGAAAAACCCCGTGACTCTCTACATTTTCCAGGCTCCATTCCAAGCTGGTTGCTTATAACTGAAATTGTGAAAGCAGTATAGCAACTCTCTTCCTGGAAATAATCTCTTCTTGACAAATGTCACAATACAGGCATCTTCCAGCATCTTCCCCATCTGCCTTTCTGAATCAGCACCACAGTAACTTCCCAGCCCAGCAAGGTTTCCCAGCTCCAGGTACCTCAGCAGACAGTATTGCTGCCCAAAATGTCACGTGCAGAAAGTATCCTCACTCACTAATGCTGAAGCAGGAAGGTAATCAGCTCTCCAAGAGGCCAATGCCAACATTTGCCTCTGGAACTTCAGAGTGAGGTTCATGACAGCTGTCAGTACTCAGAGCTTCTGAAAACTTACTTAGTTGTTGTCCTACAGGACAAGACATCAAAAATGCAGGTTCCTGTTTTCAAAATGTTGTGACCAAAAGGCTCTCAGTGAAGAGTTTCATCCATTCTGTGACTTTCCAAACAAAGCCATGTGGTATGTCTACTCTGACATATGCAGTGTTGCTTCCATTCATACAGTGCCAGTACAGCAATCCCCATATCCCAGTAAGGGGCCATGCCCAGATTCCCTATCTCGCTGAGCTTCAGGTGATGAGCTCCTGAAGCCATGGGATCAACTATGCTTCCTGCATGGAAAAACCATGAAAATTCAGGTTGTTCCTCTACTCTTTCCCTGAAGGACGAATCAAGTCCTATAATTCTATTTTTAGCTGAAACCATAATGACCAGCTGGGAGGTCTGCAAGGGTGGAAAAACCTGGGAAGTCTGAAAGGCAACCTACATCATCTCTGGGCTGCATCTGCTTGGCTCAGCAAGCTGTATAGGGGTAAGAGCAATATCTGTGGTAACCAAGAGCCTGCTCCTCCCCTTGCAAAAATGTGCAGTTGTGGCACAGCCAGACTCTTAGCAAGCAGTGTAGTCAGAGGGGAAAGGGAGTTGAAATAAAAATACTTTCCTTATCTAGCAGATTACAGCCAGAGTTTCTCGGTAGGGACTGTGAAATGTCAACTTTCTTGGGGAAGCAGCTCTACCACCACAGTTTTTATGGTAAAATGGTTTCATTGTCCTGTCTGCTGCATATCGTGCTTGAGACAGCCAGAGACCCAATGGCAACACTGGCACCCACTAAAAGATGTGACAAACTCTTGTCTTGGGAATATTAAGAGTTTTTCCCTTCTTAGAGCCCACTTGTGGATTTGGTTAGGTCTAATCAGAAGCACAGGGTGGAAATAAGTGGCTGTGCTGATGAACCAGATAGCATCTGGCATGAGAAGGAGATACAGAAGAAATACAACACGAATTGTAGGCAGCAGTTCACACCTGCTGCCCCACAAGTTTAGATCAAACATTCACAGCTTGCTAATGAGGAGATAATTCTTGTCCGCCTGCCAACACGCACCTTTCAGCCTGATCCCTGATCCCCACGGTGTGGTGAAGCCTTTTTCCTTCTGCAGTTATCTAGCAGTGAAAACACGTAGAGCAAAACCTCCCACCTGTGCATGAGTTTGAATAGATGTATCTACATGACTGAAATTAATTTAAAAATTGAAAAGAGGGATGGACTTCAGGGCATCAGAGACACCCATGCTGTTCGGAGCAGGGCACAGAGCAGTCCTGACGGTCCATTTGCCATTGCTACCCTTCTGCCACATATTGCTTTTTGGGTTTCTTTTTACATTTTCTATGGAACGCAATTTACTGGGGCATTTTATTTTTCTGAACTGAATATTTCTAACAAGTCATGGTGTGATCTGTGGCAAAGCACATGATCAGACTTCTGGCCTCTTCATGTCTTTTCATTTTACTGGGATAATGGGTGTCTGATGCCTGGCAGATTCCGCTCGCAGTCACGAACACAGCAAAGAACTCTAGGTCCCCCTTTCATCTTGCTGATCTTGTACACTCTCAGTAATGTATCTACTGTGTCAGTACAAGCACTGAAGGCTCTTCGAGATATAAGTCCATCAACTCCAGAAGTTTGTATGTCTGTTACTGTCTCTGAGGATCCCATCCACTAGCATGGAGCAGAAGAGCACACTGCCTCTGTGCAGATTACACATAAAAAAATCATAATCTGGAGGAAAAAGAACCATCACCCTCATGAAAGAGGAAAGCTGTTAGATGAGCTTTGTGAATTTATGTGCTCAGCTAAGGTAAGCTTCTTGCCTTGGACCCCCCACAGCACAGACAGAAGTAATAGCTTTTCTTTCTCAGCACCAAGAAATCTTCTCATCATTTTTTCATACTCCAACAGCTTTGTACCAGATACAAACAAATAACATCAATCATTTCTGTCTGATCACTACTTTGCTGCTTAAGCAACAAATAATGTGATTAATGAACCTCTGAGGGAGAAAACAGAGGCTTTACTAAACATAAAACACCAGCTAAGCACTATGAACTGTTCACAAATTCCCTAAAAATGAAGAGCAGCTGCCTGGCACTGATTCCCCTAGTAGTAACAGCAGCATTTGGAGCAGCTCTGGATGCTTCTGAAAATAGGCATGACCTTGTGCCAAAGAAAATAACCCCTTAATTTTATAGCTGTCTGAATTAAAAACAAACAACACAAAACCCAAACTGAAAATGAGAATGTCTGAGGAGACACGTATATACTGCCTCGTGCATACTATGTTTTTTTTCCTTTGCCTCTCTCCAAGTGTCTGCAAGTGGAACTTGACTGGATTTAAATTGAGAGTTCAGAGAGTTCAAATCAAAATTCTTTTCACTTGATGTTCAAGTTTGCTCCTGATTTCAGTTGTCTGGTGTCATGCCACCAAAAAAAAAATTAAAAAAAAAAAATGGGGGGGGGGAAGGTGAAAATTAAAATCTTTCCCAACTACTAGCAGTATCCAACAGCAAGTAAAAGTCCTCAGCAGCTCCATGTACTGGTTGCTATCAGAGGTTTGCCTAAAATTCTTAAGAGGTGATTTTAGGTTCTCTACGTTAACAGAGGCACACACTGTCACTGTCTCCTGCTGTGGAATTAGCAGAGATGAAAAGCTTAGCAAAAAAAAAAGCGCATTTTTCGCTCCTGGATAACTCTTCTGATCTACGTTACCAGTAGCAGGAGGAGTCAGATTGGAAGCAAATTTGATGGAGCTCAGTGGTGAATGTGGGAAGGGGAGGACACGTGCCATTCTGGGGAGGGCTAAAGTCCTTTTGCCGGGAAACCTGCACCCAGGAGAAGGAGCAACAGAGAAATCTCTGTGACTGCCTGCACCACGATGCCCTGCTAACCCAGTGCCAAAGCACAGAAGCAACATATGAGCCTCTGGAACAATTTCTAGAGAGAAAGTAGGGAAAGCTCGCACCAATGCATGACATGAAGCTCTGGAGTTATTTAAAGCATGGAAAATACCAAGAACGGCCAATGAAATGGCAGCTGTTTGGGACTGGTCTTTCATAAGCTACTCTAAAGAAAGCACTGAATATTCTACTTATGTTGATAATTATATGGGTCATCTTCCATATTTATTGCAGTTGCACAGAGGTAGCCAGGGAACAAGACGCATTCATACTCCATCTTTAGCATTACTGCCACCCAGATCCATATGTGATCTTGGCCTTCTACCCTGTATTTAAAGTATAATAAGCTGTGTTCTGAATTCAAGGAAAAAAGGGGGGAAAAAAAATAAAAATAATCCAGACCTTTGTGGAGAAGGTTTCAGTGACAAGGCTGGCTGCTTTTCTGTGGTTACTGAGGTAATGAAACTTCAACAGAGGCTTACACAATGTCAGAGTGGAAGAAATTCTAAGCATCTACTAGAAAGGTTTTAAGTTACTCAAAAGCCTTACTGATAGGATTTCAGAGCCAGCTACTCTATTCGGACACTAATGTGCAAGTGAACACGTCTTTCAAAACCACATGTGGCCAAGCTATTCATATTCCCAGTCTTGTTCCCTACCATTCATAAGTAGGAGTGTGAAGCAGCAGGGCAGAGCAAATAAATGACTTCATTCCTCCAGGGGTATGAGCAAATGCGAACAAAGAAGCAAACATTTACAAATTCAGGATGCTATACTTTTGCCAAGTTTTCTTCCAGTGGGGAACACTGCAAGGTTTAAGGAATACGACTGCTATCTTCTTTCCTAAAGCTCTGTGCTCATGAGTGCACATGAGCATATAGGCACTCAGAACTGCCAAATCCACAAGACTTCTTGCACGGCTCTGCAGAAGATAGCACAGAGCAGTTTAATATACTAACACTTCAGCAATTGGATAGAAAGATGTATGTCTCAGGTAGAGCAGAGTTTGGGGTACTATATCACATGTCAGGTAAGTGTATACCTTTGCTAAAGTAAAGGCCAAAAGCTCCTGGAAATCCCCATTTTGTAGTAGAAAGGGTGTTTATGAACAGGCCGATAGTCTCAGTTACTAACCTGTGAACCATCAAAAGACCAATCAGCTCCATTGCAAATTTTCCTCTGTAACAATACATATAACTGTAGTTCAGAAAAAAACTCTGTCTGTGCTGGCTGCTGAAGAACAATGCTTTACAAAAGAAAGGTTATATTATAAATATGAAAACTTCAAGTGGGAACTACAAAAAAAAAATAATTAAAAATCAAATTTAGGACATGCTTCAATGATGGGAAAACCTGACTCGCATTACCTGAGAACATCCCTGGTTAAACCTCTCTGGATGCCTGGCCTGGAGGACCTGTCCGTCCCTCGTGGGGGAAGGACTGAATCCTTCATGTGACAGTGCTGGCTTTGCCAGACATCTGGCACACAGGTTTTACAGGGGTGGACGCAAATCTACACAGCCATTAAAACCACAACACAGACAAGATACCTGACAAAAAGCACAAACAACAGCCATGTTCTTTGTGCAGGGTCAAGACCCTGAGAGATATCACCACCAGCTCCCTCTTTCCCAGTCTCAGCAGAGCCTGCCTGGCTGCTTTGGTCCCAGCACAAACTCTTGCTCCAGTTTTCTGCACAAAGAAGTTCAATCTAACCGTTTTGTCAGTTCCCCCTTTCAAAACAAATCAAACCCATCACTACTCATCCTCCTCAAAACTTGCTACAGATGGGTGCTCCACAACACGACAGCATCCTCGTGACCTCGTCTTCCAGTTTGGTACAAGAGCCTGCCTAGCACATTTGACATTGTGACTCCTCTGCTGTTTCTGTTCCCTGCCTCATTTTTCTCACATTTGTCTTTTAACCCTCCCATGAGAGGAAGACAAACTGAAATATGCTCCAGAGCTGAAATTACAGTTCACTCAATAGATTTGAAATTAAGAATATCGACTCTCAAAAAACCTCTCAATGGATGTTGAGAAGAGCTTGCAGTGCACACCTAGAGCGTGCAAGAGCACAATAATCAATCCTACTCAGCAGGACTCAGCACAGGTTGGCAGCAATACCACAGCAACCCTAAAAAAGCAGCACGGAAGATCTCTGAGGACCTGGAGCCATTTCTAAGCATGGCTCCACCACCTGACTCTGCTGACAATTTCACTTGGCGGCTGAACTATAACATCCACTGTGTAAAATAACAGCAAATGAACAGGAATGTAAACAATAAGGCTGAAGAATGCAAACCTTTCCTAGCTAATACTTCTCAAAAGCATCATGAACAACAGTATGGGTTGTACACCGTGTTTTCCAAGATAACTGAGCACACTGATTACTGGCAAGTCAGTAACAGCTTTAACTGCTGTAACTTTCAAAGAAAAAGTCCAGGCAAATCATTATTCAGGTCTCCCTACCTGGTTTGGTTTGATTCCAAAAACTTCAGAGGCTAAAAGTGTTTATTTAGGAGTCTACAATCTAGCTAGAATTTAAAGCAAGGACCCAAAAATAGATTTGGAAAACAGAAGTACTCTGATTAAAATAACAGTGATTTGGAGTTAAAAAAAAAAAAAAAAAAATCACTGTGAGAAGCCTTGTGCTACAGTGCAAAAGTCATTTTCCAGGGACTGTTCTGTTGAATATCCAAAATCCCAGCAGTAATCAGGCTGGAACAAGTGCCCCAAGATGGAGAAATCTCTTTTGTTAAGCTCAGACCTGAACTTGGGAACATTCAAAGAGTTATAGAATTGTTCAACTCCGAGGGCTTCAGCTGTTACACTGAAGAGTTCATCTCCCAAAACTGACTCTCTCCTGCACATCCCCAGCAGATGGGAAGCTACAAACCTTGTCCTCTACAAACCACTGCCTTGCAGAGCTGCCCCCCCCCCAGACACCTCCTCTCACACTGTGCCCTGCAGCCTTCCCATCCTCCAGGCCTGACCTACCCAGCTGGGCACTGGGGAACAACCAGGCACTAATGTCACATCTTATGCCTTGGTTACACCCAAGCCATTGAGGCTATTGGAATGAGACCGATTCCAGCATTAAAGCACTGAGTGGGTACAGGGTCTGCCCCTTTGTAACAGTGGTGAGTCAGGTCTAGGGATGCTCACGTCACAGCGAGAAAGGTTCAGCCAGTTTGGGTGGCAGAGAGCACACCTGAGCAGCAGGAAAGATGGTCGGGAAAGCACAACACACAGAAACAGAAGCAGCAGGAGAGTGCAAGGATCATGCTGAAGTGAGCCAGGGGTACAACACCTTCAGCTCTCCCATGCAGGTGAAAGTGCTGTGGAAAGTCTGAAAACAAGTTTTACTGGCAGTAGCCTAGTGAGCCAAGGTGGCTGGCTGGAGGAAGACACAAACTCGAACACAGTCACAGCCAGCGAGTCTGTGACTGAGCCTGGAGTGCCATCTCTGGAGAAGCAGCAAAGCCACCAGCATCTGGACACCAAGATGCAACGCTTACGTTATAGGAAACAGAGTGAGACTGTCAACCAAAGGCAACTACCAGCTGCCAAAAATTCTAGTATTTCAAACAAAGGGAACAGAAGTGACCAAACACAACAGCAGTTCAACCCTCCTCACTGTGGTGTTGGTTTGAGGAAGCTCTGTTGGCTGTTAGGCACCCCAGGCTGCACCAACACCAGCAATGCTGGTGCTGGGGGCTGCATTTTGGCCCACTCATCCCCCATTTGAGCCCACTTGGAAACAAGTTGAGGGGGCTTAACACCTTCTGCTCCATGCTGACCAGCCTCATAGATGCACTGTGTGAAATAGGTATCCAAACACTTCCCCGGGATCAGTGCTGCCCACATATGAGACAACTCCTGTTTGTTCTCAGTCCCTGTGACACAGAGACTAGCTGTCCTGGCAGGTGGGATGCTTTGTAACACACCGGAAAGGGACATGGGTGAGACAAACCTTGAAAATAATGTTTTTTAACTAATTCTAGCTTCATTTAAAATAGAATTAGGTTCAACAGAGTCCTTAAAATAAAGCAATATTTTATCACCTACCTACACATCTCCAAGATTATCCCTAAGAAGACTCTTAAGGAAAAAATGAAACGTTTTGTTCAGTAAAGCATCTCAGGAATAGCAGTGCATAAAAAAAAATTCACTTATTACACAGCTCTGTAAGTAAGAACAATGAAGATAAGACACAACACATTTTCCTCCCCATCACTAAAATATTCTGCTCAATCACAGATCCTTAGGATGAGGCTGGCAGACCTGGACAGGGAAGTGTTTTCCAGCAGCAGCGCAGTGCAACGTACCACAAGTCGGTTCTCTTCCTTTCAGACGATTTCAATGAAACTTTGCAGTTTCTCATCTACTTCCAAAGAGACAGAGTAACTCAGGACACGGATGCCCCAGAATTATATATGTCTTAGAACAGGCAGTGTCTTGGCAAAAAAAAACACTTTTAAAAGAGAACTTTCTAAGCAAGGGAACCAACAGACTCTACTTCAGTCCCTGAGCAGTCACAGTAACACCTTCAGCAAATATTTTGAAGGATATTTTCCAAGCTCTTTCTCACTGTACCACACTGATCTTTTCTGGGAAGGGATACAGTTGGCTCCATCTTCAAAAGAAGTTGCACCCACAGCCCTGGGCTATGAACTTCAGCACATTTCCCCATCTCACCCTCAGGAGTCCAGGCCTGACCTCAAAGAGCTGTGGATGTAAGCGGTGCCCTACCTTTAATCCTCTCATCCAGGATTTGCCTACCCTTTTATTTTTGCAGCAAAGATGCAGGCAGAAGGCTCTCTGGATTCAAGTGCTCCTGCCTCTAATCTTGATAGGACACAGCATGGTCTCAGGCTTGCCCTTCTGTAGGGACACGATATGAGAACAAGGCCACCGCTGCAGCGGGTTTGGAAAAAACATGGTGAAAAGTAGGAGGGGCATAGGACCTAGCAAAGTGTCTCCATGCAAAGGAAGAAGCAATGCCACTTGGCAAGGTGGCAAGCCAGGGCAGAAACCCACCAGCCTCATGTGGGTCCGTGAGCAGCCATGGCAGCATCAGCATCACTTGCCATTTATCCCAGCCACAGCTATTCCCAGTAGCCAAGGTGTCCCCAACTCCCGCTACACCAGTTCTACGCTGCGGTGCTCACACTCACAATGCCCCAGATAGCTGGGGCAGGTGTGTGCCAGAGGGTGACTGCACACAGCGTGGTACCGCTCTGAACAAATCCGCTGATGGGAGAGAGGCAGCAGAGCACCTCATGCTTCTCCCTCAAGCACTTGGCATCCCCAAAACACGCTTCTGATCTGCTACCAGATTATAACTCCATATCCTAGGGATGCAATTTTTTATAGTGACAATAAATGTTTTAAAGGTGCAAACATGAGCCTGGCTTTGGACCTCAATGCAGTTTTGGAATGCTCAATCCATCTCCCGTAGTGGTCCCTGTCATTCAACAGGTCCAGGGAAACCATGCACCGCACGAATCTGATGTTAGTGCCTTAGTGTGAAACTTTTGGGACAGAGGTACATTTTGGTGGTGCAGACAGTCCACCTCTAACAATGTCACTTCATTTCTTCCCCTTCAAGGGTTTTCTGCCATCTTCCAGGTCTTCCCCCCACTCTTAATAAAACCTTTAGTGCTATGAAGAAAGAAATTTTCCCTGCCCATGGCTACTCCACATATAAAATCTGCCCTGTGACCCTGGTGCTAACAACATTCTCCCAAGCAGCCTGTCTGCAAACTCTGCCTGACATGGGGACCAGCACCAGGGCAGGGAGCAGAGGGTGCCAGCAGCAGCCACCAGTCCACCTCTCAATGGCCTGCCGGTCACCTCTGCGCTGCAAGGTGACACGTTCCTCAGTATGACAGCATGGTCAGCGTGCTGTCCTGCACCCTATCTGCTTCCCATCTCAGCATGAGCACAGACTCAGCCTTTCATCCAGTCTTGAAAGAACGTGATTTTTCTTCTTCTTTTTTTTTTTTTTTTTTTTTTTTTTTTAAAGTGAACAAGAAGCTACAAGTGAGTATTCGGCCTTCACAACCGATGGGCTGCAGCCAAACTCTGCCATATGTTCCAGCTAATACATGTGGGCTTTGCTTTCCATCCAAGAAAGCAAAAAAGGACATTTATGAGCCGGGATTCAGCAGGAGCATGTGGGAAGGAAGAGGTGGGGAGGGGATGCTATTTTTGTTGCTATAATTATTTGGTGGACAAACCTCTGACCCTTGACGTCAGCTCTGGATGGTCTGTTTAACTGACCAGTTGTCACGGAAAGGAGGACTGGTTGGGAGGTACAGGCTGATGAGGAACAGTTCTTTGATGCCTGAACCCACCCTCAGGCAGACCCCTGCCTTCATTAGTCATTATCAGCTCATGGCCAAGAAATAAAAATGTCAATACCTTATTGCTGATACATTGGCTGGAAACAAAAGCATCCAGGGAACTTTGCACCCTTCTTCCTGCCATTGGTTACTGTTAAAAAGTACAGGCCAAAACCTGATCTCAGTTTCCCCAGTGTAACAGCAGAGAAACTCCATGGCCCTCAGCTGGGTCACTCCGGGTTCACATCAATGTATCCAAACTCAGCCTGGCCTCGGTCCAGACTGCATACATGGAAATATGCCACGTGCAGAGTACAGGGGTCCCTACTTCTCAGGAACAAACCCAATCACAATGACTAATTCATACCACTTCCAAAGGCAAAAACTAAGATAAATAACCCCTGAATCCCTTGTTCCAGATGTCAAGCACTGCCTCAAGCCCAGAGTCCCGCTACCAAGGATCCTGCAATGCTCACGCTGTTGGCAGCAAATGGCTCAGTTACTGACACGATGGTTACTCACTGATGCCCATGCCGTCCATGATGAAATCACCAGCTGTATGAGGAAATATGAATAATCCTTGTTGAAACCTCAGACACAGCCTGTGAGTACTGGGCATAAGTTTGCTCAGCAGGACTAAATTACACTGCTCATTCACATGCAGTTCATTATCAATTGCCATTAGTTATTCCCGTGGCCAAGGACAACAAAACGAGTCGGCAGAAGCCAGAGCAGAGCTTGCTAGGACGTACGGATGAGATTTAACAGGCAGCACAAAAAGCCATTTAACAAATCCCAGTGCAACATCCCCAAATGCACATGGACGGGGCAGTTCAGCAGCAAGGGTCTGCCAAGGAGCAGCCAGTGGAGGAAGCCATTGTGAGCTGAGTGAAGAGCAAGGTGTATAAACTATGGAAAACTAAGGAGCTAAAAGACCAGGGAAGGGGCAGGTTCCTGGGTTACAGAACAGCAGCAGGAGTCTGTTCTTCAAAGCCATTGGACCCTCCCACACTATTGATGCTCAGTTTTGTCTGAGTTGGGATGTTCATTTAGCCCACGCACTAGGATGCCTTTACATCAAGACCTCAAAAGATCCAGTGAAACCATGTGAGTCACACCACTGTCATCTAAGACATGGTACTAGGGATTGCCATGAAATAAGGATGAGTACAGGTTTACCTTTTTTTCACCAAAAGACTGAGAAATTTTGCAAGCTGGGACCTGCATTTTGGAGCCCAGGCATAACTGCATAGCTATGAGGTGAGAAAGAAGAACTTGGCAAGACAAAAAAAATATCCCTGGCCATCAAAAGGCTGATAACTAGCGTGTACTAAATGAGCTTAGTGGTCTAAGACCAGTTTGTGCAAACTGGTTGTGGCCAGATTTGCATCGGTGCTGAGCCGGGCTATGCCAATTTGCTATCAGTTGAAATGGTATGGAAACCTGCAAACATCATAGTTCTGCTTTTGTATTTGCTCTACTAAAGTAGAAACAAAACAACCCAAACCAAACAAACAGAGAAACAAAACAGCAGAAAGTCACTACAACCATCTAGTCTAACTTTTAGTACAGCCTCAGCCTGGAGTCAAGCCCAAAAAATCAAGTCTCCTGTGAAGACAGCAAAGGAGTCCAGTGTAATTCTCGCAACATCAGTGTCAAATGCTAGTTCACCTTTACCATAAAAATGTGCCTAGTCTGCATTTGTTAGTGTTCGGATTGAATTGCTGGGTCACCTCTTTCCCTCTCTGATAATACTTTCAACCCAAAATGAAGCATTTCAGTAACATTTCATTTGTAGCGGTTGTTAAGAACAGGGGCAAGGGCAGTAGGGTCAGTGTCCCAGTACACTGACCCAACCATCAAGACTCAGAGTTTTCCATCCCATAAACTGAGTTTGTTTTTGTCTACATAGTTTTAACTTTCTGAGCACTAACGTTTACCCTCTAGTGAGGACTAGAATGCTCTGTCAGAAAATCTAAATAAAGAAATGTTCCAAGATATTAGTTCTCAGATCTATTTATTTATCCACTATCTGAGTAACAACAATTCCCCAGATTAAAGAAAAATAAACACCACTAATAGTAGTAATCCAAATAATAATGATTATTTGACAGTTCTACTATAGGTATTTGTCTGGGATGTGTCATATAAATCCTACAAAAACAATACTAACTGACTGGGGCAGACCTTGCAGGACAGGTGGTAGCTGGGGTGAGCAATAGCCTCAGAAGGTTGCTCCTGCAAAGACTTTATAGTAGCAAGGTTTTGATACCCATGAGACACCATAAATGAAATCACCACCTTTGCCCCAAAGGTTGCGGTTCACTGCAGCACAGGACTCTATTATATGCTTAGGTCCAGGGAATTTTGCACCCTCCAGTTACTGTCAACTTTAGCATTGCAGCATAAAGGAAAAGTACCAGCCCTTGAGTGAAACAAACCAAATTCCCAAAGCAACCACATGGGTGAGAATCCAGAGTTACTCTGTGATCCCTAGGTAGGTAATCCAAATGTCTTGTCAAGGAGACAAAAGATTCTGGACCAATGCAACATTGCAGAGATGGGCAGCAGCAAATAGTTACTTGAGGTGGAAAGAATTTGGTGGAGAATCCATCCTGAGGCTTGCTACAGGCGCTCAGAGACAGACACCCAAGCATGGCTGGTGGCAAGGCTCATGTAAGCACTGGCACAAGACAGAACAATCAGTCTGGAGTAGTTAGAGGCCTGTTTTTACATACACAAGTCTCCTCCCTTGAGTTTGGATTCTCATAAATAGAGAGTTTTCAAAGGCAGAACTGGAGTAGGGCAATAATCTGTATTATAAATGTTCCTGAAGTTTGGGCTCCCGCTCTGTTGTTTGTTTTTTTTTCTCCTATGGTCTTTTATCACATCATTACTGTGTCTGTTGCATTTCAGAAACCTTGGTGGTATAAGCGACCAGAAGAGCATCGTGCGATCCAAGGACATACTCCAAGCACCACTGTGAGCCCCATCAGCAATGTGGAAGACCCAGCAGAGAAGATAAGAGCGCAAAGTCAAAGTTCTCCCGAAACAAGACCACTAGAAAGATTAAGCTGCTTGTGTAAAGTGTGTATGACTACAAAAAAAGATTATTTTTTAAAAGAAACTACTTTAAAGAACAAATAAACAGCCCCTCCTACAATATGGAAAACCTAAATATTATTGTTTTATGCTTGCAACACTTGAAATAATGATGATAACCAAATTGAAGCACATCTCAGACACAGCAATGGGCAACTCAAGACAAAGACCGAATAAGCCAGATATAGCCAGACTCTTACACCTTTTGCTCCACATACAATCTGACAGTAGTAAGAGAGGAGCAATGCCCTGTGTGCTGGAGACTTGCTTTAGCTATTGTTTTAGCCCCAAGCACAGACTAACATGCTTTAGATCCAAGGCCCCAAGCACAGACTAACATGCTTTAGATCCAAGGCTGGTGGTTACAGACGACATATGTACGACTCCTGCTGTGCTTCACTGATATGCAATGGGGCATGCAGGCCAAGTGCGAGGATAAGACCATCGCAAGTCAGTGATTACCAAATGGGAGCAAGAGCTCAGTAACAGCACACCAATATACAGAATGAAAATGGTCTAAAGCAATCAACCCAGCAAACAGACCACGGGATGCTGTGGCTGGGAACAAGATGAGGGAAAGAGACCTCAAGGGAACGGTCAGTATGGTAGAAAAGAAGCAAGACCTGGTTTTCCAGTTGATACAGAGATCAACTTTCCCAGGTTACTTGCTACTTTTGGACCAAACTGACTTGCAGGAGTCAGCATGGGGACTAGAAGTGATGCCCTGTCACAGGGTTCATGGCAGACTGATCACAGCAAGCCCTGACACAGCTACTGAGTCAGCACATCCCAGACAGCAAATGCTCTCACTGTGTACATTGTTTCCTTCTCCTCCACTCACTTTCAACTAGAAAACTCCCCAGAAGATAGAGTTAGGAACATGATGAACTGCAGGCTAGGTCTTAACAGAAACAAGGTGACTGAGGCAGCAAAGCAAGGAGGATGTGATTAATAAAATACTTAAGAGGGCGAAGAGAACCACCCCACACCTACCTGCCAAGCCTAGAGGGCATTTCATTGACAAAGACCAAGCAGTCAGCACACGCTAGAGAGCCACTAGCACAGGGCAAACTGCCCTTCTGCCCATGGAATGTCACATCAGAAATCCACAGAAGGATGTTTTATCTGTGGCTGGAGAGCCCACTGCATGCACTACAAGAGTCAAATCTCATATTCTCAGCACCTTCTCTGTTTCCACATCTTGTCAAAATCCATCCTACTGTAACTGCCTCAGCCAGCTGTACCTAGAATATTTCTAAATTACCTGAAAACATCAGACATCCTAGGCAAAGGAGGAGTCTTTCTACTTACAGTACATATTTGGAAGTTGCAAATAAGATCTGTGAGCACATTTAGACTTGGGCTGCTTGTTCAATTTGTCTACAGTCTCTGTAGAGACTGCAGTCAACCTCAGAGATGTGATCCAGAGCCCAAAGTCCACAGAAGTCTTCAGCTGAATCCACAAGCTGTCCCAGTCCTGCAGTGCACCACAGTCTGTCCTCACATCATGCTAGAGTCACCGAAACCACTCAGATCACATCTGTGAAAGAGAACAGTGGTCTTCAGAAGACCGCTGTTTCTACTTCAGAAAAGTACAGAGAAATAAATAAAATTAGGAAATCATTTAGGGAACTGATAGGATCAGATGCATTTAGAGGCTGATGTGACATGTTCTTACAGAGGGATACCACCAGTATTTCACCTAATCACATCATGACCTCCCTGCCCCTTTACAGTGCTTCCATGCAGGAGCATCTCGAGCCCCTGCTCAGAAGCAGGAGCAAGGAAGCCCAGGGCAGCTGTAGCTATGGTCTTAGTAGCCAGCAAAGAAAGTCTCAAACCTCCAATTCTAACACCAGTTTTCCACCAATTCACTGCAGAGACTAATTCACATCACCACAACTGGGCCAGGCTGTGCTGGCACATGCTCTGCAGTGACAGATCAGAGGCAGCGGGAGACCCCAGCCTGCTCCCATGGCACATGAAGTGGC
Organism: Baryphthengus martii; assembly: GCA_013396935.1. NCBI lineage: Eukaryota > Metazoa > Chordata > Aves > Coraciiformes > Momotidae > Baryphthengus > Baryphthengus martii. The sequence goes on from VWZK01001567.1 coordinate 912,010, forward strand.
TCCGCGGCTCCCAAAGTGGCAGAGGCACACATGGTACTGGCCAACATTTGGCCTGTGCATCTGCCCAGTAGGACTAAAAATCTTTGCTTTTCATACCCCACAGGAGTGTTACAAGGATTAGTTCATGTTTATTCAGTACCATTTTTCAAAGCACTGCACAAAAGCCAAACCCTTGATTTTTTTTCATCTGTTCCTTGCTCTGTCACGCCCTCCAGAAGGGACACGCTTCTCCCCTCCTGAGAAACAAACAAGCACAAGGTCAGCAGGAGTGGGAGGTGGGAGGCACATTCCAGGCTGCTCCTCCTCTCTCAAACCACAAATGCCACCAACCCCTGCTGTCAGTCCAGCCTGGCCAGCACCCCATGCAAGTGCCCAGCATCCAGGCCTCCCCACGAAGCCCAGGAGGGGCCGGACAGGATACACAGCAGGATGTTGAACCTCATCTCATTTCCTTTTCAGTTTCAAGCAGCAAAACAGTGGAGTCAAACAGCCACCACTGGAGCCATGCAGCCTGCCCACACACTTACGGCAAGGTAGGGGCGCTCTGCACAAGCCTTGCTTTGCAGCTTCCCTTTCCAGACCAACTGCCGAGGTGATGCTGCAGCCGAGGTCTCACTGGAGGGTGCGTATGCCAATAAATCCCAACCTTCCTGGAACATGCCAAAGTCTTGGCACTCGGCCTTGGCATGAGGGGATGGTTCGCATCCGAGCGTATGTAAGTGCCAGACACTAGACCTCATGCTTTGTGCAAGTGCAGACAAATCAGATGCGGTGCATTTTGTTCCGCGCACAGGCTTGTTGAGCCAGATCAAAAGAGCAATCCTGGGAATAGAGCTCGCACGTGGGCAGCAGAAGGTGAGGATGTGGACAAACCACTACACATTGCTCTGTGGGTCAAAGCTGATTAGAGTGTGGCTTACAAAACTCAAAGGGTTAAAGAAAAAGGTATTAAAAACATAAACAGCTCTCTTCAAAGAGTACCTTCCCTTGGCTACAGTGCCCAAAACCCAGGCATCCATGAAGATAGCAAGAACATCCACTACTCCATCAGAGAGCAGCAAAATCAAAATGTTAGCATGAATATAAAATTTCCAGACACTGCAAAAGCAAATTAAGATGAGTCACATGTAAGAAAGGAGACTTTTCAACACATTGCTTTAATAAGCTTACAACGTAATTTTAAATGAGGAAAATAAAAACCTCAGACCCAATAGAACCAGAAATGGATGAATAGACCGTACCCCAGTCCATACCTAATTTTAGTACCTTGATTTTACTGAAATGGGAGACAGAAGCCCCATTTGTTAATTTAGAGTAAAGTTTTTCAGTGATCTTGATATAAGCAAACTTTTGTGACTCTCAGAAAGGCTTTGAATTCAGGAGGAGAAATAACTTAAACTTTTCACAAAATCACAGAATGCTAGGGGTTGGAAGGGACCTCTAAAGGTCATCTGGTCCAACACCCCTGCCAGAGCAAGAACACCTAGAGTACATCACACAGGAACACGTCCAGGCGGGTTTTGAAAGTCTCCATAGAAGGAGACTCCACAACCTCTCTGGGCAGCCTCTTCCAGTGTTCTGGAACTGTTTTAGCGTAACAAATTTTGTGTTACTTCCCACATTACATAGAGCATCTTTCAGGGTAAGGACCACAGGAATACTCCGTCAGCTCCACTGGGACCACATATGAGCCAAATTACAGTCCCAGCTCACTCCCAAGATTTCTTTCAGGAGCTCTATGCAGCACATGGACATTAGAGTTTAAGCCCAGTTGTAGTCCTTGATTTGTAAAAAATGACATTAGGACAACGGCAGAAAAGGAAGTACAGAAAAAGAAACAAACCATGGTTTTCCAAAACCTTTCACAATGCAGTAGCTGATGATTTGTCTCTTTGATCTGCTGCTGTGTAGGCACTGAACCCCAGGCACTAGGACTGCCTAGGGCAGACGTTTGCTTCTCCAACTAGAAATGGATTTCAGCAGAATCGTGGATTTCACTTCCTCGTGCTCTGCTGTGCAGGTCTTCACCTATTAAGTCGCCTATAGCAACTAAAAGGTTATGAATGTGCTCAAAAAAAAACTAAACCAGAAATCCAGAGGGAAATGTTCCAGAAATATTTTAACATTCAGCTTGGCATGAAACAAAATTCCCACAGCTTCTGTCCTTACTAGTCATGAACAGGAAGACTTACTACAGGTACCTGGCTTGACACAGCACAAGTCTTGAAATAAAAGTACCATTAACTATTCTGGTGTGGGTTGGTTTGAGAGAGTTTCTTAGGTTTTTGATGTTGTTGTTGTTTTTTCTTTTTGACAAGGATGTTCAAAGAATAACACCAGTTTCCTCAGGAAAGGTAACAGCTACAAGAAAGAAGTTACTGGGATAAGAGGATGATACTTAGATGTCAGTAGCTGCTAAATCCTGACTCAGTGTCATGCAAAGTATTTCATATCACATAGCCGAATAAAGACCATCAGATCCCAGTAGCAGGTTATATACCTCCCAGCTTCACGCACACTCTCAGTTCCAAGAACACAGAATCAGTTAATTTGTCTGAAAGGGAAACACCTCTGGCAGCCAGCATCGGGCTGTTCCGGGGCGGGGGGGCGGGGAGCGGGGGTTCTGGGTTTTTTACTCTGTAAACTGAAGGCAGATCATTTTCAGAATGATACTATGTTACACAAAAAGACAAACAAAAACATCCCTCCCTCAAAACAAAACCAAGTAAACAAACAAACAAAAAACCCCAAAACAAACACAACACACAAAACAGGAAAAGTACAGGCAAGCCAAGGCTGGCCAGAGTCCGACTTGTTATCCAGGATGCTCTGCATCGGGAAAAGGCCATGACCACTGACCGTACACATCAATGAGAATGAAGGAGGGGATCATACCTAGGCGGTTTAAGAGAGAGAGAAGTGGGGAGAACTACACCCAGGATGTTTGGGGAGGA
>VWZK01001567.1:915369-1028817 GCA_013396935.1 Baryphthengus martii
CCGGGCGCCGCTCGGAGCATCCCTGCTCCGCGGCTCTCCCCGTGGCTGCAGGGTTTTGAAATGACGTCGTGAAGTTTAAAGCGCGCCGGGTGATTTAAATGGCAGCAGCAGCAGCCTTTCCTCCCTCCTTTTTCCTTGCCGCTCCCCACAACTCCCTCTGCTTCCTCACATCCCCGCGGCTGGCCTCGTTGTTCGCAGGGTGCTTTTTTTTGTCCCTCTGCGGGGCTGTTGCTCGGAGCCTTTTTTCGCTGGGTTCTCCACCCTTAGCCTCCCGCCGCTGGGAATTCTACAAATAAGTCATTTGGGATGGGCACAGCGAGTGGCTGGTGAAGACTTTTCAGCTCCTAACTGTGTGTTTGTCTCATATCCTCCAAGGTTTCTCTCGTCCACTGCCCTGCCAAAAATGTTATTCATTTTTTTTGCATGAATTTTAAGGCATTCTTGTGACAAGATGTTTGGCAATGCAGCCTAGTGACACATCAAAAAAAAATCTTAGCTGGTATTTTAAATAGTCTCAGTGTTGAACACCTGTCAGAAAGAAGTTTTTTAAAATATTAATAGAGTTCATTTGGCTGAAATCAACTGTTCTAGAGTTAGAGGGAATGGGCAAATCCTGTATCCCATTAAACACTTTACTGTAAGCCGTTCTGGGCTCAGATACTCTGAAGTCTGTGTACACAGCACTGTGCTCAGTAGGGTCTCTCACAAAGGACTGTGGCTGTAGTTATTTCAGCTCTTTCAGGAATATCTCCATAGATGTTGGCTGTCTTCTCATAGACTAAAATAGCTGCAAATGGGAGATATTTGAAACCCATTTGGTCCAGATTCTGTTGTTGCATCAAGCCAGATGTTCCTCACTACCATGCTGGGCTTCCCCCTGTGCTGTTCTAGTAGCTTTGATCACTTTGTGCCTTATTTATACTCCTGCATCCAGGATCATAAACAGGTCTCAACACACTCCCTTTGGGCAGGTGATCAGATTCTAGATCTGGTTTACAACAGTTTAACATGAGGGAAGATTTTTTCCACATGGATGAAGATTTACTAGAGTTCTTGGTGAAGAGCTTTCCCACCTGGCAAAGAGTTCATACCAATTTTCCTTGTTGCTTTCTTGCACATAGGCACAAACTGTTTTAAAAGTCTGGGTGTCTCTTCATTCTTCTGCCCTGCCAGACTGGCATGCTGGGCAATGTACTCACAAAGCAGGAACCAAACATCCTGGAGGGAGAATTTCCGTGGGAGAGGTGTGTGCTGCAACCCCTTGCCCATGCTATATGAGTTCTTAGGTCCAGATAAAGCCTTTTGTAAGGGAAGGGTTATCAGCACTCCTGGGGAACGGAGGTGACATTATGAGAGAGCTACTTCAACCTTCTCCAGGGTTACAGAGGTACCACTGGTGACTGCACTAGTTTAGAGTAGGAGTCAGCTTTGCTCCAAATCACAGAGATAAAGCACCCAGCTTCTCAGTTGCACTTTCTGAAGGCTGCACCTCAGATGATCTATATGCAGAAACACTGTATGTAATGCCATGTTGTTTCCAAGTCAGCAACATCTCTGTGCATGCAGTGGTAACACTGAGACCCTGCATAAGAAGGAATGCAGAAAGTACATGAGTGACTGGAGAGGGAATGAAGTCAAACAAAATGTTTTACTTCAGACTGCTGCATTTTCTCAAACAGATGTTTCTAGAAGTCCTTTTTCAGAAGGTAAAGAAAAGGTTATTAGCTCTGATATCCTGCAGCCTGATTCTGCTGAAATTCCACCAGAGTTTTCTCTGTAGGCACCCATTCACCCTAGGACCAGAGTGCCACTAGTCCCACTTTGCAGTCCTTCTGCTTAGGGTCATGCTTGCTTTGGTCACAAAAGTTTGTGCTTTCCCTCATCTTGATGCTTCATTGCTACCTAATTGCAACAAAGAGTTCAAATATAGTTGGCACATACAAGGTATGCAATCCAGGGTATCTCTAGGGCACTCAGTGCAGTTGCTTGAGCAACCACCTTTATTTTTATACCCCTACTCACTGCCTAAATGAAAATGCAGCAACCAGGTGGAAAGAAGTTTGCTGGTCCTCTGACTGGGAGTCTTGTTCTTAGAGAAGATCCAAACCATAACAATTCAGCCAGCAGCATGGTAGGCAAGGTGGGCTTGCCTTCTTAGAGCTGGAAAGAAGCTGGGTTTAGAAGGCTTACACATATAAAGGCAGGATTTCACCCAGCAGAGAACTTACTAGCTGAGGATGTTACAACTCTGAATCAGGCCCCAAGATGCCTGAGATATCCCTCATGCCTCTAATGAAAGGAATAATTCTAAAAATGTAACAACTCAAGCCGTGTTCAGATGTTGATCCTGGCCCTTGTGCAGTTGTTTTGAAAGACCTTTTCCTACGTAAATAGATTCATCTAAAGCTTTTTTTTTCTCTTGAGGAAAACTCTAATATGTGGGTCAAACCACTGGCAATTTGGCAAGAAGATAAGAGCAAATTTTAGAACACCTTTCGAAATGGTTTTCCAACATGCGCTTCACACACAGACCTAAGTTTCAAGCTCTCTCTGTTTCATTTGTAGACCTGCCTTCGTATTTAATTCATGGACAAACTTTATAATTCCCAAATCAAACACTCTTCAGCCATGTACCTTAGTGAGAGAAAGAGCTTTGAATCAGATGGAAAAGTACAACACATCCTCACTGAAGGACTTTGGTCCTTGCCTCATGTACTAAAGTACAAGTTCATTGAGTACACCAAAACTATTGCTAAAGTCCTTCATGATTTAGACCTGAATCCAGATGTGAATTCAGTAGAATACCTTCACCTACCCAACAGCTTTTTTTATTCAAGAAGGTGTGGGAGTGAGTGAATGTCAGTAGATGTCAGGGAATTAGTACCAAATAAATAGATATGCGGCAATAATAATTATGCACCACATTTTGGAACTCTCTTTCTAGGAAAAATCCATCATCAGAGTCACATAAAACTAGTCTAGGTTTCAGAGGGGTGAAAGGATGAGTGACGAAGGAGGATTTTTCTCTGTAAATTATTGTTATAGCAAGATGTAGCACATGGCAACAGAGCAGGATACGGATGGAGAGACTACAAGGTGCATTCTGGGGATACCACCACATCTGCTTAAGGTTATATGTGTTTCTTTGCTGCAGTCTTACAAATCTGCTTCTCCACAGCTGCTCCACTGTACATTTGAGCCTGTCTCTGACGCATTTCTTTGGATGGGTCACTGAAGCTTGAAGTCAGCACAAGTGAGCAGGAGGTCTTTCATTTTTCTACCTAAACCTTTTCACTTTTACTTTCTTCTAGTAGGCTCAGGACCTGGGAGTAGCTGGCTCTGTCATTTTCTCCCAGACAGACATCTGACCTGTGATCAAATGCTGTATGTTCTTCCGTAAACTACAATCACAAGAACCCAGACAGTCCTCTGACCTAGCAGGCCTCTATCCTGACATTCCTCCAAAGTATGTCCATCTCCTATCTTGCTGATGACAGCCTTTTTTTTTTTTTTTTTTTTTTATGACTTCTTGAAATCTGCAGAGACATTGCCTCTGAAGGTGGACAAAATGATTGCCAGCAAAGCTTTGCTTGCAATGTTGCTCTAAGTGCATAACCCACTTGTGCATCCTTCCTCACACATATTGTCAAGGTCATCTTGTATCCTCCTTTGCAACATCCAGTATAGTTGCCTTGGCCCAGGCTTGTCCACATCTCTGCTATTATTAATACCAGCCTCAACAGCTCATTCTCTTCTTTGTCCTGGTCTGCCCTGTCTCTCTGCTTCGTTTTATGGGACTTACTGTATCTCTGCCTGTTTTGGGCATGGTTTTATGCTCTAGCATTTGCCATCGCTTCTCTACTGCAGCACAAACCAAAGTTAACTCCCCAAAGCCATCTCCACAATGATCCCTCCATTGTGCCTCTCAAGACTTTGGACACGTGCTTTAGTTTGCAAACAGCTGTGATACACAGAAACCCCTGTGCTGGATCTGACATACAAACTTTGATACAACAGCACAGACAAGTACAACACAAGGCTTGCTGTTGGCACTCAGCAGAGAAATAAATTCATATAAATCTCCTAAGCAGAAGATCCTTGTCTCTTCCCATGTGTAGGCAGCACTATAACTATTAAATTCCAAGTGCCTGTATACTTCACTTACTCAGAAACTTGGACTCTACCTGATTGTCATTATAAATTAAAACCCAATAAAAACAAAGTTCAAAAAGCACAAAACACACAACCAAAGATGCACTGGTGTCTTGGAGGGCTTGGCCACGTGCCTGTATCATTGAGCTTTGATTTAAAATAGCTCCATGGCCTATATTATTTAGGATGACAACAATAACACCAAGGAATTATTATACTGTGCGCTACATAGCACTTTTCCTGCACTGACAGCACAAAAAGTTTTATGTATTTAGACAGAGTTCCTGTTATGAACAGGAAGGTACCTATAAATGATATAAACTGAGAAAATTTAATCATATGACCCAGTTATTTTCAATGCATAGTTCAGAGTTAATGAGACGTGTGAATGGTTTCGTTGTGTAACAGTCTGAACTTCAGCTATAAACTGTGGCAGTTTCAGTTTCAGAGGGTGAACAGGGTCCGATTCATGACTGCTGTAATTGGACCGAAGTCGGTGACATTGCCAAAATGATGGGTCAAGTGCAGAGCGTGTGCGCGCACAGCCGGAGTCTGGCTATAGCTCTAGGAGGTCCCACATGCGGTGAATGGATGAGGATGGGACAAGCTTGACAAAATGGCTTTTTAAAGTAAGATTTGAAGGACATAAATTCATGTAGGAGGGGTAGAGCCACAGTTGACCCTTCTCTGACATTACTGCAGTGCCCTGTGGTGCTGTGTGAAGGGAAAGATGGGGGGGTGGCAGAGGCATGCTACAGATAGCAAACCACCTCTTCTGCCCTAAATGAGGCTGTCGGAGATGAGAGTGTGTGGATGGAGTACTCTCATGCAGCTGGCGTGGTGGATATTTGCAAACTCACTGCCTCTCAAGGGAAGAGCTCACTATGAAAACCATGACCATGAAAACCTTTGCGGTAAGCATCTGGTGGATTTGATTCCCAGGTTTCCATGTGCTAGCAGCTCTGCTGCCTGCAATGGCGCTATTTGCGCTGGAAGTGTGAGGACTGAGGTACTATGGAGCAACATGGGAAAATCACAGTTTGTGAAAACGACGTGGACATCAAAGTGGAACAATAGGGAAAATACTCAAGGGCCCTTCAAGAGCTGTTTGCAACAGTTTGTATCTGTTGGTGGGAATGTCAGAGGAACTCCCATGAAAATCAATACAACTACCCCCAGATACAATGTGGCCATACTTTCCTCTGCATGACACCATGCTTATTTTTCCTACATGTTAACTCATTGTCTTAACACCTTGATGCATTTATTATTTTTGTCATTCCCTTTATCAGTTCTTGTCTGGTCTCAAAATATAATTCAGCACTTAGAAAACATATAAAAATAAGACTATTTGAAAGCCATGAGTCTGCTCAGCCAGCTCAGGTAGATGCTGCATCCCACCCCAAAACATAAATTGGAAACATCAACGTTTTATCCACAGACCTTTCTCCTCATGTTGCCCAGTGAGAGACTGAGTCTCCAAGAATAAATATTTCCTTTCCCCACAGAGCTCTCTATGTGAGCCAGACCCCAACATATTGTGGAAAGAAAGAAGGAAACATCAAGCAGGGGGAAGAGGCCCACTAGGAGGGCAACCTGACAGGAGAGAAAGGAGAGCTGTCGCAGGGGAAAACCCAGCATCCTGCCCATGAAATCAGAGGAGCAGAGAGAGCTGCAGCCCAAGAGGCAGAGACAGTCCACTGAGGAAATGCAAAATGAATTTGGGAATGGTAGGATATATGTTGCAGAGAGGAGCTCCATGGAAGAGGCATGGCTGAGGGCCAGCAGTGATATCTGGGAGCGGTGCCATCCCCAGCAGGACCACAGCAAACACCAGTGGCTCTCGCCACCAGCAGCACAGCAGAGTGGGGGACTCATGCTGCCAGTCTTTCCCAATTTTAATTTTTATGATTCAGTGAAAAAGCAGGGGGTTGAGAGACTGTAAAAGACATTGAGCTCACTTCTTTCACAAGTATCGGGTTCCCTGTGGCTCTCCTTTCACAGTCCATCTTTCTTGTACATTAATACAGTTCTGACTAATCTGAACAAAAGACCTAAATCAACGTCCACATTGGCCAATCATCTGCAATGCAAGGGAAACTGGAAAAAATGGTGTGCAGTTAAGTACAAGTCAGTGTAGCTCTGTACCTACTCTCTGATCTCCTCAAAGACATGACTTGGTTAAAAGTCAAAAATCTTCACAATGGTAAAGTGATGTTGGGGCAGAGACAGAGGCCCAGAGGTGATTAAAAGGAAATACACTCCAAAGTGCATTTGGCAGAACAGTTTTTACTGCGAGGTGCTATGTTTATATGGCAGTAGTTTTCATCCTAGAGAATCCTAAAATGCTCTGCTAATTCTATACACAGAAAAACTCCCTTCGCTACAGCTGCTAGGCAGAGAGAGGTTGCTGGCACACTGCTTCCCATCCAGATGTGGGAAGGGAATAATCAACACAGAACATCTCAGCAAAATCCTGTCTTAAGGGAAATTACCCCTGGGAAAGGAAGCAGAACTTGAATTCTTAACATCTCATGTAATACGCAGACCTCCGGGGGTCCTGGTCTCTCCTTATAGATGTAATTCTAGAGGAGGCAGAGAGCTGAAGACAACTGTGTGGCCCTGGGGCAAATGAGAGGAAACACCAAGATTTCCAAGTTGGGTTGTGAGCATGTGACAGAGCAAGCCCAGATTCACCTGGCAGTGGGTCCGTAGCAGTTACTCTGTGTTGCTTAGTACCAGCTTGGTTATTACCCCCACAGCAATGGGGGTACCTCCTGGCCCCCAACCCATAATAAACTTCTTGATCAGCCCCAACTGAGAAGCCCAACCAAAAGGAATTAGGAGACTGAGGGCCTGTGGCCAGCTGAGGTGTGCAGGAGACTACACTATCATACCTCCTCTCACCTCATCCTTTGTACCTGTATTAATAACTGGGGAAAGCTGGATGCTGCACAGGTACTACACAGGGCCCTTCCTACTGAAAGAAGGTCTTGGAGGGCTGAAAGGGGTGAGTGGAGAAAGGAGACTGGAATGGGTGGCTGAGTAACACCATTATTTTGCACAGCTGCTGAAGGCCAGTGGAAAACATTCGGTTTGGGAACAATTCTGCCAATCCAAGCACTGACATGTTCCCTTGCTCCCTTTTCTCTTTCCTTCTCTTCTCTCATGGCTAATTTTTAGGCTTTGTTACAGCTGAAGAAAAGCTGGATAAAATCCCCTGCTGCAGCATATTTATTCTGGTTTCACAGTGGTATAAATTACAGAATAATTTAATATCAAAACCATGGGATATTGTGAAGCAGTGGTGTGGGGATACTGACTGACTTCAGTTTCCTCAAGATCAACACTAAAACCTGTGAGATCAGTATCTGTCTTGAGCTCCCCTGTGCCACACTCCCCTTCCCTTTTAAGGGGTGCCAGGCACCAGGGATGCCAGCTGCATGTCAGCCAGCAGCGGCACTGCAGATAGTGACTGTAACATCAGCAGGGGAACACATGGCAAGAGAAGCAAATCCAGATGGTGATAATGAAGTGGAGAGGAGCAAATATTCTGCCTTGTTGAAAGGTCCCCTGTAATTAGAGAAATTGCAGAAGAGAAACACTGCTGAAGAATGGGAAGGGAAATTGCCTCTATGTTCCCTGTGGTGCAGGTGCTCTGTGAAAGCTGATGTTGACGTGATTAGCAGCTGTTTCTCCAAGGGGAGCAGGAAAAGGCCTCAGAAGATCCCCAACATGCAAGGTGTTGCAGATCCAGGCAGGGAAGTGAGTGGCCTGAAATCACTCAAGACAGAACCAAGTTTTCTGACTCTCCTACCTGAGAGCTTGCAAAGGGGACACCCTTTGCTAGGTCAGGCACCAAAGGCGAGTGCCCCAGCAGAGAGGGTGTCACTGGCACAGGCTGTGCCCTACAGCTTCAGCAGTTTCTCTAGAGCTTTTTTAGATTGAGGATGGACTGGAGGGGAGCAGGTCTCAGCCTTACTGTAATCACCCTAGTGTGCATTCGCTCCCTCTCTCTTCTAGACTGAGCTACCTTTGAGACTTCTCCCAAAAAAAGATTTAGGAGAGTAGCCAAGAGGAGAAGATGTCTGAATATGGTAGCTAGTTTCTCTAATACAGCTTCTAGTGAAAAATAAGTAAGCCATAGACAGTGCTGCTTTTGTATCCGCTCCTTGCATCAAAGATCTCAGCTGTTAGAAATTAGAGTGTGGTTACTTCTTTGACCCCTGTAATATCTGCAGAGAACAGTGTTCTGGTCTCACAAGTATCCCCCTGGCCAAGCCTTTAGGACTAGGAGTGAAATTTGCTCAATATGCCAGGCCAAGGGTGCTTTTTGAAGTATATGGTCAGAGAAGGAGAGCTAGAAGCTTCAGCGACCTTTTGCTGCATTAATCCATCATACCCTGACAAGTGGATGGCTCAGACGGGCTGGATCCCTTACGGAAGGAGGAGGGAGGTTTCTTATGAGAAGTTGAATTTTAATGGCAAAAAAAAAAAAAAGAGATATGCAAAAGCTTTAATCTTTGTGCCAGGGTGTGTTTCTATTTAAGAAGATTGTGACCTTGTCATTTATCAGGAAAGATTGCTGTGAATCTGGCTTTGCAACTGGCTGGGCTGTATATTTATTTCTTTAAACAGCCTCTGTTGTTACAAGCCAGGAGGGTCACTCTGAGCAGCAGCTGCTTACGAGGCTGGCGGGCGCCCCAAAGCAAAGGTCAGCAGAGCATGTCCAAGCAGGGTGTAGGGCATTTCCAAGGGATTAGCAGCTCTTCGGGTGGAGATGCAGTCCTAAAGAGCATCTCAGAAGGTCCTTGGCTGCAGCTGGATGCTGCTCTGGGGGGTGCCTTATATAAATAGAGCTGGTGCTGTTATGAATGACTACAAGCTTTTGAAACAACACATGCTTGGAGATGCTGGGTTTGATGGATTTTGAAAGGGGCTGCACAAATAGCGAGGAAATCAGCGGTAGTGTTGCTGTGATTGTCTACTGTGCTTTTTGCCATCCTTTACCTCAGGGCCTCAGTTCAGTTGGCATCTGCAAAGGCAGAATTGAGCCTCTACTCATCAGTGGTGTCCTCTCTGCACTACCAACAGCAACACTTACAGTGCAAATCACCACATACAGGCAAAATACAAAGCTCAGGCTTTGTTGTGGCAATTTCTCACTGGAAGTCAGCAGAACCCTTTCTGCAAAGAATAAGCCGGATGCGAGAACAAGAGAGAGTTTATATCCTGTTTGGGTCTCAGACCTCTTCTTGTCACTTTGGTCAAGACAGAACTTGAAATCTCATCTCAATGGCAGTCCCTGAGGGAGCAGGGAAGAACATTCTTATGGCTGGGAGGTCTTTCAGGTAGAGATCCAGGCAGGCTACTGAAGCTCAAGACTTAAATTCAAGCAAGACACATGACAACACGCTTTTAAGGGAAAAGGGCTCTTATTTCCCTGCTGGCATCAGACTCCGTGGGACACAAGTGTTCACTGTGACATGGGTATAGCCCAAAATCCTCCTTTACCATTGCAGAAGCAGCAGGCAAGGCAACAAGAAGCCACTCTGAGGGTTCAGGGATGCTCTCAGCCCTTGGATTGAGGTGGCAGATAGCCGTTCAGAGGGCAGAAGGGACAGGACAGCCTACAAAATTTTCTGAATGCCATTGTAGAAAATGCTATCAAATACCTGAGCCCTGCAGCAGGGTGGGTAAAGAGGCAAATCGTTAAATCAGATAGGGTCCTTCAGTATTTCACACAACCAGGCAAGACTCTAAAAGCGACAGAGCCCAAAGAGAAAAGAAATGAGAGGTGATGGAGTATGTGATCAAATCTATGCCCCTTTGGAAGTCTTACTCAGTAGTCAGTCTGTTGTTTTGCAGACAGCAACATACCTTGGGACAAATTAAGCTGATACTCTACAGTATTTTCAAGTGCATCTTGTGTTAATTTTCCAAACTTCTGGGAAAAGGAGAGCGCATAAGGGGATGTTGTACCTAGTTAATTTTATGGAGTGTATTGAGTAAGAGTGGATTTATTTTCTGAGCTAGACATCATTTCAAACATTGCTTTGTTTCTTCGTTGGGGACTCGGGGTACCGTTTTATTGCCTTGTGTAAATTGCTTGTTGTTTTATTGAAGCATAAAAACACTTGGCAAGGCTACAGTGTTCTGTTATCTTTCAATTGGGTGGGCAATAATTCCTTAAACAAACACAAAGCCTTATTAAATGCTCAAATACCTAGAAATCAAAACAACTTAAGAACAGGGACATCCAATATGCTGCGGTAATGAAGACATGAATGTGGTTTTTAACTACTGTACACAATTAAATCTGGAAAACCACCTTAAAAGCCAAAATAAAAGCCAGTCTAATGTTAGAAGTGCCTGCAGTGTTTCCTTGTTTTTCCTTCTGCTTCCATCTCTGCCTATAAGCAGGCTACGTTGCTGCTTATTAGCCTGATCAAATCCCAAGGAACTGCTGGTATTCTGCTTCCAGACAAGTTTGCAGATATTAATCCAGTAGGGAGAAATGGCAAAGAAAATGCTGGCAGATTTTCTTGTGTTTTTTCAGCCCTTGGAAAGGGATGTGTGCCAGTGCTGGGCTCTGCACTGAGGCTGTTGCTGGTGCCGCTTTGTACACTCACGCAGGATATAGACCAAGTCAACAGCTACCTCCCTTCTGCAGCATTTGTGCTTCATCAAAGCTGACCTCATCTCAGACAAACCTCAGCACATTCATCACCAGGAATTTGTGAGTCATCCCTGGGAAACTTTTCTCCCTCTGCGCTAACCATCTGACCAGAACAGATTGTACTGCATTGGCTAGAGCTTGGCTGCCAGGTAGGGCTTCAAAGGGTTTTTTTGGACTCACCATGAAAGCAGCTTGCCGATCAGCATCCTGCATATCAGTGGCACACAGAGAGGCTGTGCCCACAGCTTTTTCTTCAACCCCTCTCCCCAAAGAGTAGCATCCTGGTAGAGATGCAAGGGTCAGTCCCTAGGCCCAGTAGGATGGCTCAAGGACAGTGCAGCAACTAGATACCCATTTTGAGTTGTCATTCCCCAGAAATGAGTCAGTCAGCTCTGCTAGGAGTCCAGTGCCCCAGCTCAAATGCTTCTTCAAGCTCATGATGGTCAGGTTGATAAGAACACCAAAAGCCTGTGACCCTCTTGCTCCCTCATAAATCGTATCAGGTCTCTGCAGGCCATTAACCATGGCTTTACAGAGCCTCCAGAGAGCCACTGCCTTAAGAACAGAATATGTAGATGGAGACTGAAGAAGGACCTACATAAAAGCATACTTCAGCTCCAGGACAAACTGAGCATCAGATTGACAGGAAGAGCTGAACAAGCAAGTACAGAACCTAAGGCAAAATAACATTGCCCAAGTTATTTTATACAGTGGGGGAGATATCAAATCACGCAGCCCATCTACTGGTGCTAGATTTTCCCTAATTGGTACTGTATCCATTACACACAGATTTTGTGCTTCCATGAGGGGAAATACTGCCTGCCAAAGGAGCCCAAGGTAGGTGTTTGGTTTTCCCGGGGCGCTTGAGGTAGCATGTTTATTTTAAGAGGAAACCCTTCAATATTTGAACCCATCCCCATGGGCATCTGCAGCGAGGGCCTGCTCAGCGAGGTGACTTCCACAAATTTAGCATTTAGGAAAAAGGAGGCTAATTCCTTCTCTCAGATGGGAGGATGGTGTGGAAGGAGTTTGGGCAGCTGGAGGAAATGGCAGTGAAGGCATTAGGAATTGTCATAAATCATCTGTAAGCGTTTGGATGCTTTGTTTTATGCTTATGCCAACATGCTCACTTTCTGGGCCAAACATCACTGATTTTTTTGGAGTTTCCCCAGTGAGGCTTGGCCAGGAGAAAAATAGGACCTTTTTTCCTTAACTATGTACCTGCTTTTTTATCACAAAACATCACAGCAAATCATTCTTCTCTATGCTGTACCCCCAGCTTTGCATGCACGCAAACATTTCTGTGTAAACAGAGTGAGCTTCTGTACTCCAGAAAGCATTACTTGAGGTCTGCGTGTGTCCAGCCTAAAACCTATGTCAAGGCTGAGTTCCTTCTGCCCTGAACACACAGCGGGGTCAATGCAGAAGTGGGCAGAGTTAGCCTCAAAACTAAGGGAAACCAGCTACCAGTGCCAGGAGCACCTCATCTCTCTGCAGCAGTTTGGACATGGAGAATTCTGCTGCGTTTAGCACAGCAAAGCTAGAGACTGAGACATTTCAGTGACATTCAGCAATTTGACACTGAGACAATTAATCCTTGCATTTTGGAACCAAGATGCTGCCTCTCCCTATATCAAAGGGGAAGTGCCTGGGCAGGCACCCATTAATACAGAGTGCTCCCTTCTACCCCCATGCTTCCAAACATCCTATTTGTCTTATATGTGTCTTAGGATGAAGCATAAAAAGTTTTCTCCAAACAGCAAGGAGAGAGAAGATCAAGGTATCTCTCCCTTAAACATATTCTGAGCCAGGTTTTTATCATATATCAGCGCTACCTATGTATTTCAGAGAGGTTTCTGCTGATTTCCAGAGCAGTCTGTAAGGTCACTGAATCACAGAGCTGAGATCAGGTCCCCAGAGCATCCACTTCTCCCCAAAGGGCTGACAGTTGGTAAGAGATAACCAGTGCAGCTTATTTCAGTGACTGTCAGGTTAAATATAGTAATCCTGCTGCCACAGGACAGAAACAAGGCAGCTATGTTTGTTTACACCATCTATGGAGCTGGTCCAAGCATTAGATGTGTAAGTTAATCGTGCACTGAGAGCAGGCAGCAACATAACCTATTATATACACAGGAATTTTTAGAATGTATATGTGTTACAGCAGCACTTGGGACTTGTACAAAGGGCTGTACAAATGCAAAATAAAAATAAAAAAGGGTGCCCTCTCTCAGAGTCTTTCAACATAAAACCAGAAAACAGCTAAACACAGAGAAAACTAGATTAAAAAGAAACTTATGATGCCTAAAACAAAACCGACCAGCATTTACCTGATTTACTCACAACATTGACGGGCATCCATTTCCTTTTGTCTGCAGTCAGTTCTAGTTTTGTGGGACAACTGCTGGATGGTGAAAGCAGGTATTTTGGTTGAGAGCTTGCGTAGGGACTGGCCTCGGGATGTTATTTAAATGCATACACGAGAGATACTGAAAAGTGGAAAGCAAAGTCTTTTTAGGAATACTCTTAGGATGAGACCTAACTTACTAGTATAGGCATCAGATGTCAAGTCTTAAACAAGCGATTTTCCATAGGGTTTTACCACAAAAGGAAGCAAAGATCTTACAGACTCTCTAAGGGTAAGTAAACTTGCTGTAATGGAGCTGGCTCAATTAGTTGCTGCTACCAGAGGACTGCTGCTCTGTGTGCCACACCCACTGTGATTAGGCACTCAGGCATGAGCTGGGAAGAGGAAAATTATGGTTATATGGAAGAGTCCATTACATGCACATGAGCCAAAAGAAGTGCAAAGACTCAGAGACAGGTTTCTGCACAAGCCTCTTACTTTTCTAGAGCCACATTCCCAGGACTCTGGTAGTAATTGAGCAGCATTTTGAAGACTGCAGGTGCTACATATGTGCTAAATGTTGCTTCTAATTGGAAGCCAATAGGTGTGATATTGCCTGCATTCGTGCCAAAAAGCACAGGGCTTTGCATGACTCCCACACAAACTTGTAAATCAGCCCAGGCTCTTTGGAAGATTAACTTGAACCTGCTCAAAACTTGGCCTGCCTTTGGAAAAGGTGGGTGAAAGGTTTACAATTCAGAGTCAAGAGTTCATGACGATGAACCAAGAGAAACCTCCCCCTCTCCCTTCCCGTCACCCCACACAGTCCCAAATTACAGAGAATGGTCCCAGTCTCTGGCTGCCTTCCTTCTTCTGCCATCTCAGGGCAGATGGGACAGAAATGTATCTCACAGTGAGTCACAGATTAGGTGATTTTGACATTCATCTAGTATACCATAAAGCTGAACAGACATCATGGTTGAGCCTGGCCAGATTTATGAAAGAGGCCTAGAACCTCAGAGATCCACAGAATTAGTGCAAGTCCGAGGGAGGTCAAAAAGCTGGGGATACTGAAGGAAAACCAAAAATAAATGGCTTCATGTCGTGCAAAGAAGCTTCCTGTTCCTAAAATGGCTAAACAAAAAGACAGATAATTTTTCTCCATCCCACAGTAATCCATAAGCCTGGGGGTAATTCGTTATGAAAATAAGCCTAAAATTTATTATGAAAAAAAGTCACTAGCAAAGGTAGCTTCTTTGTGGGAGAGACCTAGTCAGGGCTCTCACAAGGAGAGAAGAAATAGAATGGGAACCCCACATTGAAGACACGCATCTAAAGTGCATTTTTAGGGTGATTATAATAATGGAAGAATGATGGGATTTATACATCTCCAAATAAGCAAACAAACATTTTGGGGAGACACAAGCAAAAACTTTTGACTGTGTACATTTATTGAATAAAAAAAGAGAACATGTTATGAGACTGTGACAGATGTACTGCCAAACACTCTGAAATTAGGGGATATCAGAGGTAAGGCTGCTTTATTTTTCTTCCTGCTGTGCCCATGAGATAAGTGCACTACAGGAGGACTCCAGGGCACATTGCTCATTATTTTCTCTTTTTGCCTCCCTTCCCCTCAGCACTATGGTTTGTTCAGACCACAGAGTAGATAAATGGTCATGTCATATGAAATAATTTCATGTTCTGTAGTCTCCTCATTCTTCAGCATGCAACTTCAGGTCTTTTTCAGTGCAAGCATTTAAAAATTGCTTTGAGGACACAACATCACTTTCAGCTTTCCTCTGATTGTTTTACGCTGTCTGTAAATGTTGCTCTGCCATTCATTAGTTTCTTTGCACAAGAAGAAAATACTATTAGCTCCATCTTAGTGGTATAAAATTAATCCACACAAAATGAAGATGAAATACAGCAGCAAGTTTTGGTGTGCCTTCTAAGGCATCCATATGCTGATTTTTCAGGGCATGACATATTTAGTATACCTAGGACACAATTTCTATTAACATCTACATCAGTGAGCATGCTCAGGATGATGGTGCTTGAGGAAGTGCTACCAGAAGGTTTTCAGATGCCTGTAACTCAGCCAATCTGGAGAAAGTAGAAAACCATCAACTCAAGGTGGCCACCTCCTGCCAAGCCTCCAAACTTGGGCAGCGCCTTATTTTCTCAACAAACCAGAGACAAGAATGCTCAGAATTACATAAGTGTCCTAAACCTTAGCCACAGAGAACAGGACAATTATAGCTGAAACTTTCCAAAAACATGTAAGTGCCTGAAGTGGAGAGACCACACAGAAATCTTTAGCTTAGAGTTTTTGACTGAGCTGCAGAGGAAGGTCTTCTGCAGGGAGGCGCTGCCCATAACTGCAAGTGGACACTCAGCCCATGCTCTGTGCCTATGGTTCCTATAAGGGGCAATGCTGCAGCGGTCACTGGTCTGACCCCCCTGAGAGATGGGGTCCTGCGTCATGGCTAAGCTCTGGCATCACTCCCAAGCCAGATGTTCCTGCACTGCTGCTCCTTGCTGAGACAGAGCCTTGATGAGCGAGGCTAAAGCTCATTAAAAGCAGCATGAGTAGGAGGTGGCAGTGGAGGCCCTGTACAGCCTCTGGATTCTCCTCCTCTGATGCTGAACAGAAGCCCAGATGGATTATTTTTAATATCAACAACAATTTACTGGTCTGGGAAGGACTCTGCAGGAATGTGGCACAAACTTTGTTGTCACAGCATCCAGTCCTGGCTTCAGTGAATTATGAAAGAGCAACTGCTGGAAAGAGGGAGGGGGGAAATGCAGCGCAGCAGAGGCAGTGCAGCACGCTGAGCCAGGGCCACCGCTCCTGGCAGGCACTGTGCTAGGGTGGCCCGGTGCCCGGCTGCTGTACAATGGGAGATGCACAAAAGATTGTGCTGGACCAAGGCCTTGGCATGGATTTAGAGGGGCTGACTGACTGGACGTGACATTTTCCCCCGCAATGTTAAACAACTTCTGGCCATTTTTATGAAATTCAAATAGCAAGTGTTTGAGTGCTGGGTAAATTCCAGGTCGGATAGCTTCTTTATGACTAGACAAACCATCATGGTGGGTTTTAATTAAATGCATAATTCTTTTTGATTGCCTGCTCTAGGCTTGTATACAACATCACCAAACACTAATAGACTAGTGTGAGATGACATGGGAAGAGCTCTGAGATCCCCAAGGCCATGCTGTAATTGTCATTGCCTGGTACCTTTTACAGCCAGGTTAACTGGCACTAAATCATTCACACAGCAGACGTTGGCTATTCTGAGTGTAAGCAGGTGCATCTGCCAAGATTATTAATCTTCTCCTATGAAATGTGAAGGATGATGGTCCCAGAGCATGGGTAATAAGCACTTAAGAGTCCTGCTTGGATTGTCTCTGCTCTAGCTTGCTAGAAGTACAAATTAAAACCAGCAAAAATTAAACTGGTGGGTTAGGTATGTGCATGAATCTCAGATCCATTGATGGCATTTGAGTCCAGAGAGACAGATTCAGCAGTTTCCTGCATGGTATGCGTCTTCTTTGCCCAGGGTCAACACTGGGTTGGGTGGGCCCATCTCATGATCCACTCAGTCACCAGCTTTACTGCTGGGACTGTCCTCTGGTATCCAGGTTGGTTATTATGCTCCAGATAGGGAGAGCTGCCACATGTGTTTTGCCAATTACATGGCTCGACAAAAAGGACACGGCCATCAGCAGAAAACATACACAAAAATATATGCAGGTTTTGTTATCTATCTCTATGGACTGCAAAAATGACATAGCATGGCCAGCAACAGGGAAGGGGGGGAACAAAAGAAGCAATAGAACCACTCACCACAGGTGATACAACAGAAAAGAAAGCAAAATGAGTCAAAAATGCAACACCATAAGGAGACATCAACCACACCCCATATCCCATCATAGCCGTGCACAGACCAACAAGACAAATGCCAAAAAGATACATTATCCAAACCCTTACCCTCAGCTCTTCCATACATTCCACAAAACTCCTTTCACATAGATCCCTCCAGCAGCAGCCCTCTATAAGCAGCTTTACTGGTCTTTTTATCTCCGTTCTCTAATCACCACCTAAATGGCAGCTGTTTTGCATCTCCACTTTAATTCTCAGCATTTCATGGAGTACTTGGCCTGGCCTCTCCTCTTGCATAGCCCTCTTACAATAGAGGGGGCCATCCCTCATATCAAGGTCTGGTATGGCATGTGTCCCCACCACTCAACACCTACTGGGTTGCAGCCAGCAGCAAAGCTAAAAGTTTTTCTTGGTGGCAAACACAGAGGCCAACCCAGTCTTGCCCTTGATTACAGTAGGGGGCACCTGGCCAGCCTTAGTCCTTTTCCCTGGTTGTGAGATTCATCCACATGTCATGTTCACTTCAGGGCTTGGGGTTCACACCCCAGCACCTCAACATGGCACAAAATTGAAGCCATGAGGCTCATTTTGCAGAGCAAGCACTTGACTCCTTCCTGATGGCCTTGCATAATAGTTCCCAAGGAAGTCCCCAAGAACATCTTGGGACACCATGAACAGAGGGCTTGAGACAGCCCTTTCCTTTTCCCATCCTGGATGGATTACAAGTAATCTGACTAATGTCCAGGCATCATGGGGTTCACGGCATTACTTTCTAAGAGAAGCCTATTTGATGCATGGTACATTTGGGGTTGTGGAAAAATTTATGAAGTGTGCTGTGCTTGACAGCTTTTTCCAGGAGGGCTTGCAGTAGATTTTCTTCCAAGAGTCTGCATTCAGTTATAGTTTGGAACATATGATCTCATGGTGTTTGTATTTATACCTCTCACAAACCCCTTTTTACAGCACCGGTATCTATAGGTTACTGTAAGGCACCAAGTGAAGTAACAGTAAGGTCACCCACAGGATACTGCCTCCTACGTGGAGCACATCAGTTTGGCCATAGGATAGCTACAGCTGATGTTACTTCCTGTAGCTATGAACTGAAGAAATACAAACAAGGGATATTAAAGTGATGAAATAACACGATATAAAGCAAAAATACGCTACAGGGAAAACATCCCCTTTGCTCGGGGCGGTTGTAAGGATTTGATAATGGAAGCGGGGGTTCCATCACCTATTCCTACATTAGGAAAATGTGCAGTTCCCTGAGCAGCAAGCTCAAAGGGCTATTTTTTTCATGACTTCTTTAAAGAACCCCTGATGTCTCATGAATGAATGAAATTTCTATACTGAGACATTTCTGTATCTAGTCCAAGATTCCTAAGCTCTCCTGGGAACATCCCCCCATCAGGCAGTTGACACTCTTGTTACCTGTCAGTGTAACAGGAGGCGGAGAATTGGCCTCATGCCACGCAAGAGGTTCAGGTCTTACATGGATGACTCCTCTTCCCTCTTCTCAACCCATTTTCAGAGGGAAGAAAAGTAAAATCCTTATAGGAAGAAGGGAAAGCATGGCATAACAGACCAGAAAAAGAGAAGGTTTGAATCTCGGCCTTTGAGGTTGCAGCCTTGCATAGCTGAGGAGGAGACACAGTCTCTGTGAGTGCAACGTGTGAGGTGGGGGCATGGAAATACCCATGAAGGACCCCATTGGTAGAAACCTGTATCTCAAGGGTCCTCTCAAAATCAGCTCTGTTGCAAACACAGTGTGAATCGACAGAGTGGGACATGGATCTTCTTGTGCCATAGGAGTGGGGTAAACACAGGCCTTTCGGGTAGTTTGGCTTATTTCCTGCATAAGCTCTTTGCCCAAAACAGAAATATCACCTTGTCTGCCCCAGGCTGCATGTTCCTGTAACAACCTGGGGTTAAGAAACATCCTGATATTCAAAATCGTCAATGTTCTAAGGTGACTCATGGTGCTCTGAGTGCCCCGAGATTTTAAGAAAAAACATTCGTTTCTTTCTCTTTCTCCTGCATTAAAGACACTTTTTTTTTCATGAAAGACCCTGAGTGATAAGACAACCATCTCCAGAGCTCACTGCTGCTAATTCTTTTTTTTTTTTTTCCTCTGGTGGAAAACCTAAGCCCTCCTTTACTCATTAAGACAGTCAAATTTATTCTGCCAAATAGCTCAGAGGCATTCCAGCACCCACTGGAAGTGGTGGTAGTTTTCCCACTGACTTCAATAAGCACAAAATATTCCCAAGACTGGAAACCCCAAATTACCTGCATCTGTTCTGCACATTTCTGAAGCCTTCCAACTACTAACAAGACCATCATGTTGCAAGAATAAGCACAGCTATGTGAAACATTAATGAGATTGTGTGTCTCACTCTAGGACCTGGTCTACTCTAGTTGGTTGGAAAACTGCCATAAATACATCAGGACTTGGCCTCAAGTGGGCTGAAAACTAAGGCCAGGTTCTTAGCGTGCTGCCTGCACAAGGAGCAACCCTTGGCTTGGGGTGCATGGGAGGCTATTATTCAGTGTTTTGATTTCTATAGCTGCCCAGGGAGTGTGAATACTTCCCACCCACCTTGTCCTCAGTCACTAGGCTATGATGGGTGCAGGGAGAAGCAGGATACAGCACCCTGTAAACTGGAGCAGTGAGAGTGGCTTCCCTTCTCTCCTTGGAATGGGAAGTAGGGAAAGGAGGAGAGTATAGGAGTGTTATAAAGAGTGTATGAGTATATAGGGAATGTTTGGGGAGGTGCTGGAGGATATGGAGGGTAGTGAGCGAGCAAGCAAGGAGTCTGTATTGCAGAAAAAAATTTGGGATGCAGCGAGATGCAATGATTGCAAAGAGCATGGCAGAAGAA
Source organism: Baryphthengus martii (assembly GCA_013396935.1). Taxonomy (NCBI): domain Eukaryota; kingdom Metazoa; phylum Chordata; class Aves; order Coraciiformes; family Momotidae; genus Baryphthengus; species Baryphthengus martii. The sequence goes on from VWZK01001567.1 coordinate 935,319, forward strand.
TGAACCACTGGAAAGAAGATATGATCTCCCTGCTCTTTCTCTTCCCTAACTCCTGCCTCAGCTCCTTGTCTCCCTACCCTGCTGCCCTCCCCGCAGCTCTTCCTCTGGGGCTGGAGTCTAAGGGAGGATTGCTGAAAACTGATGCCAGAGCAGAGGAGTGCGTGAGGGTCCTGCTGGGTGCAGGCAAACCCAAGGGGACACAGGAAACCCAGGGTGTCACAGGCCGTCTATGACCACGAGAGGGAGACCTCCCCACTCCTAGGTGTGAGGGTGCTCGTCCACAATCCCCTCCCGGGAGAATTTAAGGCTCTAAAATACAAGATGAAAAAAAAACAGTCCACGGCAGGAAATCTCTCCCTTTCCCTTCCCATGCACTTGTCCCACTCAGCATTGTCCTGTCTTGCCAGAGTGCTAACACGTCCAGGAGATACATCGCTGCCCCTCACATACCCCTGCTCTCTAGTATCTCACCCTCTCCCACAGAAACCCAGCCGTGCTGGGGCACTGAGTTCATCCCCTCGTGGAGGAGTACAATGACTCTTTGCCGCCTGGGAAATGTCTCACTTTTATAGGGAAATATAAAAAAGAAAATTAATTTGGTGGAGGGATAAGGATTAAGTTTGCGTAATTCTTGCATAACAGAGATAGACACTGTGTAAGGCAAACAAAATCCAAGGAAAAGAGGAGCAATAGTGCAGGCGAGGCAGAGAGGGGTTGAGCCGTCCTGTTTTGGCGTCTGAAGTTGTAGCTGTCTGCCTCTCGAACAGGCCAGTCAGCATTTTGGGGACAAAGCTGCCTGGCTGTACCGAGGAGGCAGAAAACAAGCTTTGAGAACAAAGTCACGCCTTTTATTGACAAGCGTCGGCTCAAGGGGATTAGCAGCGTACAAAGCCTCCCTTCTGATTCACTTGCCGGCCTTTCATTCCCTGCAAGGTGGGTAAGCAGCCGCCCCTTCATTCAAGGGGGGAAAAAAGGGGCAAGGGTAGGGAGGTCAGAACCAGTTGCCTCGTTTGCAAATTCCTCCCTCCTTCCTCCGCATGGTCATTCAGCGAGATGCTGGGTAACGCATGCCCGGGACCCAGCAAAACAAAGCCCAGCTGTAAGCAGCACACCCGGAGTTGTTTGGGATACTGTGAACTTCTGGGGCTCTAGTCTTCATGTAGCTGAGGGCACAGGGTTCTGCATAGCAGGATTTTGGTCCGAGGGACCAGTAACCCCGGACAAGAGCTTCTGCTCCCCTCGCAACCATCCATCCTCGCTGCATCAGCGCGGTAAGAAGGAGGTGCCATGGTCCTACCACCACCTACTGGCCTTTCCCGAAGGCACAGCCGCTGCAGCAGCGCCGGCCGAGCCCTCAGCAGCCGGGCTCCCGGCCCCGCCAGCCGCCTCTCCCTGTGTGCCTTCCCGGCTCCCCGGCAGTGCTACAAAAAAACACCCTACCAATGGCACGAAGCTGTCCCAGGACTGGTAATCAGCTCCTGGGGTTTCTCGGAGACAGAGATCTTCTTTACTCTGCTGGCTTTTCCCAACTCGAACAGCAGTTTTCCCATCGTACGGTATCTTTCTAATTGTCCTCTTCTAGTTTGGAAGCAATCAAGGCACGCACTGCTCCAGGCTGTACTGCTTGGATTTACCGTGTGTGAAACTGTAAATGGATTGATGATATTTATGTGCTTCTTGCCAGCTTACTCAGAGAGAGCCTGCAAACCTGCAGGTGAAGCCAGGTCAACAGGGGCCCAGCTGTGCACCAAGAAAGGCACCAAGCTTGGTCCAGGGGCCTGAAATCCCAGGTGTTGGTCTCTGCATCAGACAAATGAGCTGATGAAAGAACCGTGCTTGACCACTTAGAAAAAATGAACAGAATCACGCCAGTTTCCTTCACACAGACCAGTCACATCAACCCCAACAAGATCACATACACAAAAGGTTGCAAAAACCCTTCTGGGAGTCTCAATGAGAGTAGTCTGCTTTAAGTTTTCAAATGAAGCAAACATTGTTTGCCTGCATGGCACACAGTAATATTAACATTGCATTTCAGGTATCTACAGCACTTTGCAAGGGTTAAATAGTTAATCACCATAAGAGCTCTAAGCAACTTTTGCTGAGGCATCATTACCCCCATTTTATATATCATAGATAGTGACATTTCTCCAAGCCTAAATTTCAGAGCCAGCAGTTCCTAGACTCTGGGCTGATGATCAGCCTAATTGTTCCTGCTGCTGTCTTCTCCAGATGGATGGATGAACAAGGGCTGGGCATGAAGGCACAAGAGACAGAGCGCAAAGTACCCATCTGGCTGACAGGAGGGACCATACTCGTGTTTTCTTAGGTTAATGGGATTGATATACATCCCATGAGCAGCCCAGTCTGAATACTCTGCTTCAAACAGAGCTGGAAGCCTGTTGGACTGACCACCTCTGGCTCACTTTGTCAGCTTTGTTTTCATGTACCAAGGAAAGTTGCAGAGTTAAAAGCCTTATGGGCCAGTGTTCCTGTTTATCTTGTACAGCAGCAGCAGTCACCATGAAATTTTACTTGACAGTGAGTCAGCCCTGGGCTGAGGAGCCTCTTTCTTCCTGGACAGTTCTTCCAGAGTCTGCTCCAATATGTCTACTTTCTCACCTGTGGAAATTCTGCTGAGCTCTGCCCACAAACATCTCAAAGTGGGTAGCTTTCACAAAGCATGGCAAACAGGACATGAATTGTATATGTAAGACCCACACACGATTTTTTAGGATTGCTGTTAATGAGCGTTGCACTGCTATTATTGATAATACAAGACTTGAAAGCCCCTCCTCATTCATAGCTGCTCCTAGGATATCAGTTTAGTTGCAGATGAGGGTGTTTAAGGTCTTCCCAACCCTCATATCTTCTCTTTGTAAAGCTAATCTGAGCATCCACCATCTGGGTCCATGCAGTAACCCAATGGCTGTGGTTTCAAAGGTGTACAAGAGACACTATCACAATTGTCCTTGCCAACAAAGGAGCAGTGAGAGCTGCTCTGGTCTGCGGATGACGTGGACTCTCCAGGGGAGAGGCTGCCAACGTGCAGAGGGACTGGCCATAGCCCTGCACGATGCTGGGAGCAGGCTGCGATAGCCTCCTGCATTTTCTGAGGAGCACTTAGTGAAGAGGGACATCAGGATGATGAAATGTAGTTACAGGCCTTGACTGCACGGAGGCCAAATACACACAGAATCACAGAATCACAGAATGTTAGGGATTGGAAGGGACCTCAAAGGATCATCAAGTCCAATCCCCCTGCCAGAGCAGGAACCTAAATGACATCACACAGGAAGGTGTCCAGGCGGGTCTTGAATGTCTCCAGAGAAGGAGAATCCACAACCCCCCTGGGCAGCCTGTTCCAGTGCTCTGTCACCCTTACTGTAAAGAAGTTCCTTCTAGAGTTTAAGCGGAACCTCCTGTGCTCCAGCTTGTACCCATTACCCCTTGTCCTGTCATTGGGCATCACTGAGAAGAGCCTGGCTCCATCCTCGTGACATTCGCCCTTAACATATTTATAAACATTAATGAGGTCTCCCCTCAATCTCCTCTTCTCCAAGCTAAAGAGACCCAGCTCCCTCAGCCTTTCCTCATAAGGGAGATGCTCCACTCCCTTAATCATCTTGGTGGCTCTGTGCTGGACTCTCTCTAGCAGTTCCCTATCCTTCTTGAACTGTGGGGCCCAGAACTGGACACAATATTCCAGATGTGGCCTCACTAAGGCAGAGTAGAGGGGGAGGAGAACCTCTCTCGACCTACTAACCACACCCCTCCTAATGCACCCCAGGATGCCATTGGCCTTCCTGGCCATAAGGGCACAGTGCTGGCTCATGGTCATCCTGTTGTCCACCAGGACTCCCAGATCCCTTTCCCCTACACTGCTCTCTAACGGGTCTGTCCCCAGCCTATACTGGAACCTGGGGTTGTTCCTGCCCAGATGCAGCACCCTACACTTGCCCTTGTTATATTTCATTAAGTTCTTAACACCCTCCTGCCTTCTCCAAAGACAATCACATGTGACAGCAGGTAACGTGAGCAGATGAGGACAGAACACTGCACACTTCTCAGACCACCTTCCCACAACTTGCTGCCCATGGCTTCATGATCCCGTTCGGAGAAACCCAGCAGTGAGCAAAACTGCTGAAGTGTTTATAAATGTGTATGTCAGCAAATGGTTCATATGAAACCAAGAGCCCATGTCCCAGCACCTAAAGATAGCACCACACACCCTTCCTCTCCTCATTGCTAGACGATGAATCTCTCCTAAGTGTCCTAGTGAAATCCTGTCTCAAGGGAAGATCTAAAGGAGGATAAGAAGGATCTTGGAGACTGGTTCAAAGAGTTTGTAGGACAAAGTGTGCGAACACACTGCGTGATGGGGCAGACAATGGGACAGCTGGGTGGAGCAGCACCCCGGTGTTGCAACTAAGGGCAGGAACCCTGTGGAAAGGGCCAGACACCAATGGGCTGGGCAAGCCCAGCATGACCAGTGCAGCCTGGTTGGAAATCCAAGCTCCGGGGAGCTGAGCGAGCTCTGTGCAGGCACAACCTGGGCTGAGCACCTGCAGATGGAGCTGTGGGAACGGCACTGGCAAAACAGCAGCCAGCGGGCTGCAGGCAGCAACCCCCTGTCAGCAAAGCCCAGGTGGGTGGTGGGTGAGGCAGGGGTGGAAGGGAGTACATTGACCTCCACCTGACCACAGACTTTGGCACGGGAAGGTCTGGTTTACCGTGCTGGGAAACAGTCATTGTATTTGGAGGAATCTGGTGACACTTTGCAACCAGTTTCCTAACTAAGGCGAGAAATCCCTGAGATGGGGGGGGAAAAAAAAGCCTGGCCAACAGCAGAAGTACCCAAATCAACAACCACTAACCCACATGACAGGACATTTAATGCTTAGAAAACAGGCTGAAATTCGTGCTCTGCGCAGTTTAAGACAGGGAGTGGGACTACCACCACATGGAGCTGTAGAGCCACCTTTGCCTTACCAGGCTTTTCAGTTAGCATAAATATTCAATATCCACTGACCCGGAAAGACTGACTCTGTCCCCAGGGTCTGGCTACAGGAGATCCTGCTAGACCCTCTTCAGATTTCTATCTTTTATTCTGAAAAAGCTCCTCCCCAAATCATGAACATTTTCTCCAGGGAAAAACCTAAATGTCACCTGTTTCCCTGAAACACCCTGAAAAGTTTTCCAGTTTTGTGGAAAATTATTACCATGACCCCTCTTCCCACACAGCCTCCCCTGAAGTAGCAGCTGGCACAATGCCCCTCTGGTTCCCCACAGACTTACCATACCCCTGCAAAGATGTGGGGCTCTCCACACATCTCCCCTTCCAGCCCCACGTCCCTTCCCTACGCAAGGCCAGCTGCTCCAGGCACTTTGGGGTACTCCAGCAACCTCTGCCAAGTAGGATGCAGTTCTCCAGCGGCTCGTCTGGCTGCACGCTCCACTCTGCTTTGGAAGCAGGAGTGCTTGAAGCGGAAACTCATCTCAGAGCTGTCCAGGAGCAGCAGGTTCCTGCATTCTTGGCAAAGGAAAAAAAAAAAAAGAAAAAAAAAAGAATAAAAATCAGAAAGTGAGCAGAGGCTATGGTGCTGTGAGCAGAGGTGGGGAATGTTCAGCTTTAGCTATTTGTGTGTCGGTCTAAAGGGGGATAACATCAGGGTGCTACAGTCCCTACAGAATGTTCTGCTGGCTGGTAAAACATTTAGCTTCTCAAAGCCATTTACACCCAGAAAGCATCCCAGCCCTATGTACCCCTCCCGGGTCAGGCATAGTCCCCATTTCACCTGAAAAAATATTTTCTTGCTGTTGTTTAGTGTGAGAGCAGCCAGGAAGGGTGGGGATGTAGAAAGAGACACCAGCTGGTGAGAGAGAATTGCCCAGCGATACAGGACATATCCACAGATCTTCTCATTTCTTTGCTGAGCTCCCTGCAGCCTCCCGAGCCTATCTCCTCACCAGTAGGATCCTGCTTCCAGTGAGATGTGAGCCCTACCCACGGGTTCATTTCCCAGGCTCAGCTGCTGTGAGGTGACCCTGCTGCTCCACGAAGGGGCCGTAGGATCCAACTATTGAGAAGGCGAAACAAGGAAAGCCTTTCTTGGTAAGGGAGAAAAAGGACCTGGGAGGCCCCCTCAGCTCAGGTGACCCACCCGACCCCCATCGCAAACATCTATAAATCCTCCTGCTTCCCCTCCACAGCATTCTCGGGCACTCCCCTCTTGCTGGAGCTGGGCTTGGCTCTGCAAAGCATGTCAGTGCTGGCCACCATTGGAAGGTAAATCCGCAGCTGGCCGACTTATTTATCAGAGGGTTTTTCAGGCTGAGAACGGAGCTGACTTTAACCAGTGCATAGCAGAGCTGGGCACAAGCTGGCTGTTTGGCTTTGAGGGGCTCAGTGCAGGACTGATTCACCCAGACCCTGTTATCCAGCTTCATCAAGACTCACTGTGGTCCCTGCCAGGAGCTCTGGGGGGCTAAGCCTGGCACCAGGCACTCTCATCCTGCTGCCATCAGCCTGGACTCATTCGGTCTCTGCACGTGCTGAGTTACTGGCCAGTGGTGCATTTCCACTGGGTGCAGAAGGATGAGGCATCAGGGCTGACTGGGCTACCTGCTCCGCAAGACTTTAGAGGAGAGTTGATAAAGATTAGTTCAATCTCCTGATCTATTCTTAGCCTCTTGCACCTCTGTTCATCTGCGGCAGAAAGCTGGGAAATGATCTGCCACATTTCTCTTCCTCCACTGGCTCTCCCCCCAGCTCCATCCCATCGCCCCAGCAAGGCTGCTCTGAGTCCCTGCATTCTGCTGTCACTTTCTCACCCTACACTTTCACCAGTCTCTCCTCCCCAGTTAAGCCTCCAAAGCACTCCCCTCTCCAAATCCGCCCCCCTTCAGTGCAACCTGTCCTGCCTTCCACCCTTCTGTGATCACACCCCTCAACCTTCTCCTATCCCAAGTCCTTTCTTGCTGGCTCGGTTCTCTCTCAAGATAAGCTAGGGAGGTGTGAGTATCCGTGCGCTCCCCACGCAGGGAAAGCCCTCTGGCAGGGCTCTTACGTTGGCTCCCTGCCATGAAGCACCGCAGTTTTGGTTTGCCTGGGGCAGGGGGGAGCCCATGGGTGCCTCTGCCAGACATCAGAGGGATCTGGGATGTCCCAAGTACTCTGCCTGCAATTTACGATAGTTTACGAGTGCTCAATACCCTGGAAACCTGGCGTTTCATCTAAGTGATTGCTAATTGTCATCGTGGGCCTTACACGTAGTCATGACACAAATAGGCTGCAGTCCCCGTGAATCACACCTGGTGCAGATCTCAGCTCCTCCTCTGGCAGATGGAGAACCGAAAAGCACAGCTGAGATTGTATGGATTGTGGGATTGGCACCCACTTCGAGGTGCCAAGGAATCACCCCTACTCGAGGCGGAGTGCTCGGCTGGGGGTGCTGCCCCGTGTCGCAGCTTCTGCCCTGTCCTGGCACTCACAGCAGAGGCTGCCAGCAGGGTGGCGGCAGCGCCCTATCCTGGCACTGGGTCGCAGGGACCATCAGCGAAGGAGACCCGGGGCGGAGCGGGATGTGGGTGATACGTCGCACAGCCAGCCAGGGAGGAGGCGGCAGCCCGGCAGGACAGTTTCCAGGCAGAAGGGCTATGACCCGTGTGGCGATCGGGCGGAATGTCAGGCAGGTTGAATGAATCATGCCTTCCTCCCAGTTTCTCCCCATCGATTATGAAAGGAGCCGAGATGGCTGCCGCAGATATCGGTGGTCCACCCCCCGCCTCCCACTCTCACTCCCCCCGCCGCCTGCCATGGGCTCTGCTCTGCCACAGCAGCCACCTGCAGGGTGACCCATCACCCTACAAGGATGCACCGTAAAGGTCCGGGCCACTGAGGCTTTGCAGCCCTTGGGATAGAGACCTAAGACGTCTAATATGCTTTTAAGAGGTTACTTGCACGGTGTAGAGGGACTGCTTTCTCTGGACCTCCTGTTCCGGGGAGCCAGAACCTGATAAAATTCACCAAAATGTTACCATCAACATTTGTTGTTTTTTGGTTTTTTTTCTTTTCCATCTCATTTCTTAAGGCTTCACTGCCCATGCCTAGCTGTGTCCCACCCAAGTTTCTGAGATTCAACAATATTATCCTTGGGAGCTTTAAACTCAAATACATAAGAGAGTCACATGTAGTTAATCTAACAACAAGCTGAGAGCTTCTAAGAGATATTTCCTGATCAGCCCAAGCCAGCTATATGTGTGTATCTGAAGGATCATATCAGGTAGCATCAGGATATTTGTACTTTACAAACCTTTCTATTAAACCATCTTCTGGGGTTGCAAATGGTTCATTCATCTGTGTTTTAAATGGACAGAAATATTTGAATCTCCTGCACAGGGGAATATTACAGCCAGGGACATATTTATCAGGTCTTTACTGTGCAGTGCCTGCATTCAAGCTGGAGCACCTCAGTGCTCAGATAATGCCCCATGTGATTTTTTCCCTGCTTCAAAAGCCTCAGTTTCCACGGGCAGAACATTCCCCTGGTTTTAGTCAAGACCTGTGCTAAGAATTATAGTTTAGAGAGTGCCAGCTCTCTCAGTTGCTCCACGCTTCAGTCGGGAGTGCCCTTCTCTCTCTTTTACTTTCTTTTCTTTTTTTTTGTCTTTTTTTTTCTTTAATATCAGGCATGTTGTAAGTAAGTTCACAGCTGAACATCAGTGGGAATGGAAACCCTCAGAGCTGAAGGCTCCGATGTTACAGGTACGGGAATTCCAAACTGATCCTTCTTTGTGCTGATAACAGGGCTGGCTATTGTTTTCCTGAAGTCCACATGTCCGAAAACACCGCAGGCATAGATAATTGCAGCGAGCATGTGCTTTTGAATCTGCTTCTAAAACATGCCTGGGATTTAAGCTTTTTTAAAATCATGGCCCTGATTCTGCTTTTTTTTCAAACTCAAAAGCAAAAATTCCCTCGGCTTGAAATGAAAAAGGGTCTAGCTCTTAAACACAACTTTATAGATGAGCAAACATGCCTCTCTTTTTTTCTTTCTTGTGAGGAAAAAATAAAGTCTGAAAGCTTTCACTGTTTCTCCGTTTTTGGGGGAGGGGTTTTGTTTGACTTGTTTGATTTTTTTTTTATTATTATTTCCTTTTTTAGCTGTAGAAAGTCAAATTTTATCTGAAGTGACTGGACAATTCGAAACTCGCTTCCGCTGTTTTGCTCTGATGATGATGCTCATTTAGGTTAAAATTTTTCTTTGACTATAGCAAAATGTTTTCTTTTAGTTTTTGATTGGACACCTGAGTCATGATGGGCATCATTCTTTCATTTTGTGCCACTGCACTGGGCAGTCAAGACTGCAGGCTTCATACAGCTAAAGAAAGAAAGTAAGTGAGGGACAGTTTAATGAGTAGGGTGCTTCTATAGGTTATTTTCCAGTGAAAATCAAGGTAGCTTTTGGCCTCTGTTATCTAACAGGGTAGTAGAGATTTGGGGACTGTTTACTTGGACTCTGAACCTTCATTTTCCTTTTGCTGGATGTGAGTTGTTGCTCTGCAGTGCCTTCATCATCGATACACCAGGAAAGCACATGACAAACAATGGAAAACAAGGGAAAAATCCTGAATAAATCACTTCTCAATTAAACATTTTTAGGCTAGGACATAAGAAAGGGAAGAAAAAAAAAAAAGTACTGTCCTACGTCCATGTGTCCCTCTTCCCCATCTTCTTACACCCAAAAAGATTTTGGCTTGGCCAAGGTACAGTTACGTCATCGTGGGGCTGGCTCAGCCAGGACAAACGTGAAGTTGTAAACATGTTGTTACTTGGGGCCTAATTCCCCTTGGTATATCAGGGCCGCACGGCTGATGTTTGTGTCGTGGATCCTATGGCTCCTCATGTCCCAGCTTAGAGGGATTATAATTACATCTCACCTTACCGATCTTTTTGGCTGGCCTGCCTTGAATTGCTTCCACAGACCTGTTCGACTTGTTTGGCTGCTGCTTATTATTCAGCACAAGCCCCCACCTACTGCCCTTTCATGTACGTTCATGTTTGTGTCTAAAAGCCACAAAGGGACATTTTTTGAGGGGGAAGGTGATGAGCGTTGGCTGCTGACTGGACCCCCAGCTCCCTGAATTCCTGGGGCCAGTTGTGGGGCAGGGTGAGTTGTGTGCTCGGTTCAGCACACCGGGCAAGGACAAAACAGCGGCTGGCTCAGTAAGAGTGAGTCACTCTATTTCAAAATACGGAAAATTTAATGAGACGCTTCCTGAAACCTGAGTTTTGCTCTCACAAAGCACATGAGCAAATACAAACCAGAATAAAGTAAGAAACTAAGCTGAGGGTGTAGATACAGACTCAACCAGAGATGATGCTTGGTTCCTTCCTGCTCCTCCTCCTTGTAACTTCAAAGTAGAGATGAAACAGGCAGGTGCAGACAGCATTGAAACAACCTCTACAGGTGAAACTGTGCTCTTTCCAGTGATGCCAGCTCCTATCTGATGTGGAAAACTTGGCCTCACACTGGTCCTTTGAGCAACATGGCTCTGACACCAGCAGTGAGAATTCCCTCACTGAATACAGGGCTGATTTTTAACTCTGAGTTTGATTCTACTTCTTGCAAAAGTACTTTCTGTGTGTAGAGGAAAGGTTTAAGAATAGTGCAGAAGATTTCAGACTGCTCTGATTCTGTGTGAAGAAATGGCTGCGCAGCTCCATGGGCAGCAATGAAATGGAGGAGGGTTCTTGCAGCAGGCATCTTGCTGCCTCAGACTTTGTGTTTCGGTGTTGCCCTTTAGAAAATGACCCCAGCCTAAAGCAGCAGTTAAGCTTGCACCCAAACCCACAAATCCTAGACCAACTCCTTCAGCAAGTGTCTGATTCATCCAAGTCTGAAGTCACACCATGATTTAAGAGGTGCTTCTCAGTAAAGTCCAATAGGACAGTGGGGCTGAGTCAGCCACCAAGACTGCTGATTGACTGGTGGGAACGGGCCGGGCTCCCAGGCCGTAGTTCCTCACTCAAGGATGTCTGTCCACACATCCCAAGCTTTTATCAAGATGTGTCAGGGTGCCCAAGAGATGAGTTCTTGCAAAGGAGCAGCTCAAGCTGGATACCCTAAAGGACAACCCATGGATATCTCCACAGGCATGCTCAAAGCCGAAAATAGCACCAACTCAAACAAAGGTAGCCTGTGCAGGTGCTGATGGTTAGGGTGTCCATGGGAGAGGTGGAAGATTTAATTGATGTTCCTGCTTTGGTCAGTTTGGAGGCTGCAAATGTCCTCCCAAGGGAGTGCCCTAACTTTGGGCTAGTGGCTCTTCTGGGTGGCTCCCTGTCCTCCACTCTGTTAAAGGTGTGCCAGGGTATGAAAACACTCATCAGGAAAGGCAGGAGTTGGACAAGACTCCCATGTTTGTGGTGAGTCAACCATCACTCTGGACATCTGAGTCACTCACTACTTGTACTCAAAGGCCCAGCTCCGGGAGGTGTGATCCCATTCCCTGTGTGGTGCTGCTGGGCCAGTGTTGTTGCAGGAAAAGGCTTTGTGCCTTCTCTTTGGGTGGCTGGGTACAGGTGTAAGAGGGGAGTCAGGATCATTAAGATTTCATCAATCTTTTGAGATGCTGTCGTTGGAGCAAGCCTGAGCATGACTGAGAGCGGCAGTTGGGACAGTAAATTCCGGGAGAGGAGAAACTGCACCAGAACAAAGAAAGTTTGTCTGAGGACAGAAACACAAAGAAAAGTCCTCATTGTTGCAGCTCTAAGAGAGAGACAAAACAGTTTCTAAAGTTAGGCAAAGCTCCCTGCCTCCCAGCTATCCCTCATTTGTCACCCAAATTACACTGAGTCCTAGGGCAACACCTACCTTTATTAAACTGAGTTATTTGCATCCGAAAAGAGCCATTAAAAAAGAAGGTTTAGGCAATGCTACTGATCTTCTTCACCTGACCTCCTTTAAGATTATGGTTGACTTTGGATTGTATTTGTGCTCCTCTGGCATTTGATTCCAGTGCAGTAATTCTTGCCTTGCCACAGCGTAACTGAGCTGATAATCAGATTTAACGATGCAAAAAATAAACTTCCCTGAGCGGTGCCAGCAAGGAGTTGTGGCAGAGGCAGATGCGGGAAGGCTTCCTCCACCTGGACTCTGCCACTGGTGCTGCCAGCTCAGCCTGGCGCTCTGACCAGGCAGCGTACCCCGCCTGCTCCCCGCTGAAACTACTTCTGACCTTAACGGAAAAGGGGAGAGTTTCTGGATGACTCACAGCATTGAGTATTATGTTGGGAAACGAGTAGTTTAGAACAGTAAATTACCCTGCTTTCATTTTCAGGAGTGACTGTTCTGTTGGATGGGGATCAGGGAAGCGAAGAGTGGTTTGTTTATCCAAAAGGAGAAAGGGCTTAGTGGAAGTTTTGGTGGCTGATGAGAGTCCAGAGCTGGTAGCTGAGGATTGCCTCAGGGCAATTCTAGATCTGAAACTTTGATGGCATTTTCAAATAGTAACAGTCTGGAGAGATTTGGGTCATTTCGGGATTTGAACTGACAAGAGCACCCAAAAGAAGCAGGAGCTCACCATTGGTACTGTCAGAAGCTCATCAACCACATTCAGGACATTTTTAAAAACTCAGAAATCAAGAGCTTTCTATTCAATCAGTTGCAGCCTTAAGTTTCTATCATCAGAACCATTTCCTAATGAGGTCAAATATACCCCTTCCTACACTGGCGTAAGGAGAGGTAAACATGTTACATCTTCCATCTGCTGCTTGTTTAATTCAATCTAGATAAAAGCTGGTTGTAGCTTGTTACTGTTTACTGAACGGTAGCTATAGGCAAGATCTTTGCTAGTTTGAATACAGACCTCAACCAAATGAGAAAAGGGATATGACGGCAAAGGTAGCTGTAACAGCAGGATAAAAGGAAAACCTCTTCCCTCCCAGTGCTGTTACAACAAACAAATGGACTTAACCTTTTCCCCAGTGGGAATCCCATATAAAAATAACAGAAACTGTCCCATAAATGGTAGCAGTTCCAAGCTTTCATTACTCTTATGATACTCTTTTTTGGGTCGATGCTGTGTTCTTTAACATTCCGGCATTCACCCTTGCAAAGTTATTCCGGTGTGCATATGCCATTTACATCTGTGCACGCTCATGCAAACAAACTTTTACTCCTGCAAGTCCTTGAATGGACATTCATTCTCCGCTACACTGAGTAGTTAAACTTTACCTCACTGGAAGGCTCCCTGTGCTGGGCTGTGCTGCGTTACACTGACACACATGCACAATGTTTCCGAAAGGCAGAATTATCCTGAGAGTCCAGCTTTACCAGTCAGCTTAAAATTTGACTGATCATGTTTAACAGAACCTTGCTAACTGGTTTTCACAGATGAGTAAGAACAGATACTGCTGCTTTTTTTTTTTAATTGCTACCATCAAGCTTAATTGGATGTTCAACTGAATCTGTGTAAGTATGCAGAGGCGGGTGTGGGAATGCATCCCAGATTGCACCTACCACATTCTTCTGGTCTTCTCTGGAAGTAGATACCATCATTATAGTAACAATCCATACCCATACTACAGGTTTTGGGCTGGATGGAGCCCAGAGCCCCACCTGCCCTGGTCAACCAGAGATAACGTGAGAAGCTGACACTGCTCCCACCCTGTTCCTCTAGTCTGAGCATATAGCAGCCTCTGCAAGCTTGAGTTCTCTGCCTTTTGCCAGAATTAAATTCACATGAGAAACATTCACCAGTAGAAAAGAAATCGCTAACACAGAAAAGATTGCACTGCCAAAGGGTGTTCAAGGAGCACGGGAAGGAAGGGAGCTGGTGCTGCGTTAGCAGTGTTAGGAGCAGACCCATGTCCCATCCCAAGCTGGGTATTACAGCACATCCATCAGCAAGTGCACTGGTGGTCTCAATGAATATGTGTGGCCACCTATCCAGAGAAGAAAAACACCACTACAGATGCTGACAGAAACAGCCTTTTGTAGGGAACCACTTTAATTGCTCTTACGAGGAAAAGGCACAACTCTGAGAGGAACCTTTCTGGTTTCAATTAGCTGCATTATGATTTGTTTTGCAGATGAATTCCAGGAGGAGAGGGAAGAGTGTTTGTTTAGCTTTTATCAGCGTTTCCTCTGAACCTCTTTCAGTTCTGCAAAAAAGTGAAAACTCCAATGTCCTGCAAGAAACTCCTGTGGGAAGTCATAGATGTGGCAATCAGTGTTTTTAGCTCCCATTTGTCCAGGAGATAGGAAACAGTATCATCCTTGTCGCACAGGAGCCCCAAACAAGCCTTTCTCAACCTTTTCACAGATATATTTGCACTGCTTTACTTGTACATCTCCCCTCTGAGAGGAAGGGAGCAGGACATGCCCTTGCACTTCATGTGTCATCTGCAGCTCTTCTGTAAGAAATGTTTACTGACCAAAACCAAGATGGGACTGTGGTCAGCCCTGGGATCCTCTGTACTTTATTTGTCCTATCTTTTCCATAGGTATCCCTTCTTTAAAATCAATAGGAAGAGCTAAGTTGTGCCTCAAAGGGGAGTTCAGATGCTGCAATTCCCAGTGCAGGCTCCGGGACACTGAAGGCAATACTGCCAGCTTCACCAGAGCTTTTACTGCCCTTCAGTCATGCATGAGCAAGGTGATTTAAGTGTATATATTTGGTTCTGTCCCAACCTTAATACATTACTTATTCTTTCAAGCCCCAAAGTGTTTGTGCAACACCTGGCACAGCTATACTGAAGCCACTGCTCAGAGGGGCTGGGGAACCATAACATTTATATAATATTGAAAGAATTTGGGTTAGCAGAGCAGCACTGGAAACCTCTGCCAGTTTGAGTGTATATTTCATTATCCAGGTGAATAATAGGAGGAAAGGGAGGGCTAACATCTGAAAAACAGGACACAGATAAGCAAGTTCACCAATATTAGGAGGGGGTAAGCTGGCTTAGAGCAGGTACTTGACGAATCAGCTTGAATCCCCTCCAAAGCCCTTGTGGTTTTGGGTCCAGGCAGACAAAGCAATGCAATCATTCAAGTGTTCTCAGTGTTGACACACACTGCTAAGTTCTGTATGTGCCAAGATAAAAAGAGGCAGCCTCCACTAGTCCATTATTCAGTGCCAGACAGCTTGATTATGATGGAAACAAACTACACTTTTGCAATATTGACATTGTGATCCACAGTAACAAACAAGTTAAAAATGGCCTGTCACATTCTGAACTACTGCTATGGCTGTAATTATTTTTAACTCAATCTGAAACACCTGATCTGTCTCCTTTGGAAAAAAGTTCATGCGAAGTGTGATCATCTGCTCCTAACTTGGGTCGTGATGTCATCACCTTTCAAAACTGGCCAGAGCCTGGTTCTGAAAAATTGTAAGGAAATTCCTATTAAAGTATGGTCTTGTGGTGGTAAGAGCTGCCCTGCGTCAGGACTAATTCATGCCTTCTGCAGAATGAGGTGTGTTCAAGGAAAGCTTGATCACTTCTTTGCAGCATAAAACACCAGACAGTCTTTCTCATTTTATGTTCCAGTTTCTGATAAATTCTGCAGAAAGGCTGGGAGCTTTGCTGGCCTGGCCTGCCCTGCCTCGGGGCTCACCGGTGCCAAAACCATGGTCCTATCCCACTGCTCTGCTTGTCTCCTTCACCTCTGAGCTGAAGGATCTCAGCCCTGCTCCCTGCCTTCTTCTGATCTGGCCATCCTTGTGATAGACCAGGCAGAAAACTATTTGCTCAGCAGAGTGTCCTCCAAAGATGACAAAAAGACGACGAGAGCGCACGGCCAGCAAGGATGGAGCAAAAGAGACCTCTCCATTTCCAGGGATCTTGAGAATGAAGTAGTCCGTCTTTATCTATGCTTCACCCAGAGCTGAATAATTCATCACAGCTGGTCAGTCCCAAACCAACACACAGGGAGCTCCCAAGGCAAGTTAAAGAACCAGCACAGATGATAGGAGACTCAAGTTCAAAGACTCGTGGATCTGTAGACAATTTCCATGATTTCAGGCATTTAAGGTTCCGGGCTATAGTTTGCCTGCTGCCCATCTGTAAGCAAAGTGAACACACTGTCCTAACCCAACAGGCTGCTCTGAGGGTGATGAAAAATTAGATGTGCAGATAAAACTGTAAAGAGCATGTAAGTCCTGTGGAGATGAATACTTGCTCCGGAATTAGTTTGAATTTCAAACAAGTATTTTCTCTATCTGCAGGGCTTAGTCCTGAGACTTACCCTAAATCATGGAGTAGACAGCCTGGAGCAGTCCCAGGGGCTAAAGTGCTGCAAAGGTGTAAGCAATTGTTAATAAGAAATCTCCTAGGCAAACAGGGAGGAGTGTTTGAGTTAAGACAATGTTGTATCCCAAAGCAGGACAAGATCACAGAGCAGTAATTATTTGCTCTCGATACAAGTCTGTCTATCCTTTGTTCATGCAGCGTGTATAACCCTGGACCCCAGTGTGTGCCTTCTGTTGTGGCTGGTACTAACAACACTATCCTCACCATCATTGTCTGAACTCAAAAAGCAGCAATTAGGGAAAAGGTTGTAGGTGAGGGATAGAGCTTTGTTTTTTGACACTGTCATCAGTGATTTGGGGCCAGTTCAAAAGTTTTAGGGAAATATTTCTTGATCCAATGCTGACACTTTGAGCCTAATTAACCTGGGCAGTAATTCTTAATGATGAGTGAGTGTTACTGAATGACTGTCACATTTTCCCTGGCTCTGGAGGGTTCAGGGAGCTGCTCTCACTTCATGGAAGCCCCGACAGCTCAGCCCCAGTTGAGCTACTGTGCCGTTATTTTCACAAGGATGGTCCGGCCACAGCCCAGTCTGGTGTTGTTTTCCATGTTGATGGAACATACCGCAGCTCCAATGTGAGCAAACACGTTAACATCAACAGAGCCTTTTCCCCAAGCTAAACATATTACAGCATCAGCAAATTACAGGGCACTGTAAATTAGACTCCCTCTTGTGCAGACTCTACTTGCTGAGCCGAGGGCCCATCCCTCCTTTAAGGAGGGTTTCGTTACTCCTCAGTCTCCCTGCTCTTTCCAAAGGGCTGTGTGCTTGGGCATGGTCACTTTTCTGCTTATGCTGCCAGAGCATCCATCCCATGCATACTCCCCAAAGGATGCTTTTGTCAAGTTACGCCATGCCAGCGACCAGTAAACCTCCACAAAAGAGACAACCCATAGATCTGGGTTAGTAGTAGGGCGTCTTCACCCATTAAAACAAAATCCAACAAAAGAACTCACATAAAAAGAATTGGCTTCCCCTTCCTGTCCCTAGTTTCTGAGCACCTGAAGTCAGGAAAGGTTTGAACAACTCCTCAGAGCACCTGCTTTGAAATCCTGGAGTCAGGCAAACAAGCAGACCTGGCTCGCTGACAGATGTGTTTTGGACTATGTGTTTTTACCAGACCATTTCTAGAGAGCTGCAAAGTGTGGAGAAATGCTGTTGCAGGTCTGGGAAAAAAAACAATAATTAAAATGAAGCATTGAGCTCTTTTCATTGGAAAAACAACAAATGCAGCCCACACTCTCCCATCCCCCTTACCACAGCTGGCAGCTTTGCTCGCAGGAGTAACCCGGGGCCACTGGCTCCAGCTCCGGTCGCATGTGGCAGAGCTCTGCCAGCTCTGGTGCCAAGGCTGTGCAACACACACCTCAGTGCAGCCACCCTTCCAGGAGCTGCGTTTGAGAAGAAAAGCCCTAAAAAAAGGCAGCAAAAGAGGAACACACAGAGGTAAATGATTATTTACAGCTGCTGCGTGGGGAGTGTTACACAAGGGGAGGGTGGAGCACGTTCCACTGCACTTCCATGGCTTGTGGGCAGAAAAGCCTATCACCACTGTGGTGTTTCTACTCCCCCAAGATGGAGTTAATGCTGTTTACCTTGAATAAGAATGCTATTTCTTGCTTCTTTTTTTTTTCTACTTGGCTGAGCTTGTTTTCATGGCTCCCCTGCTGCTCTCCTGCTGGGGGAGCTGGCTCTGAAGGCAGCCAGGAGTGGCTGGGAGTACCAGTATCTCACCCCTCCCACCTGCTGAATGTTGCTGTATGGTTCCCAAATTAAAAATTAAAGCCCTTGCCTGCAGCAGGAGTTCAATCCATGTCAGGAGACAGCACTAGTACTAGCACAGAGCAGCTCTCACATAACTCAGTCTTTCCTAGGAGCCAGAGAAGCAGGAAAGCTTAGCACCGGCTAGTCCATAGTGTTCTTCCTCTCCTGCCTCCTGCAGGACAGTCTTTCTCACTTTGTTTTTCATTTGTTTGGTTGGGGTTTTTTTCCTTCTTTTTCATTAAAAGTCTCCTTCAATCTATAAGGCATTGATAAAGGCTGTCTTTGTACCCCTCAGTCCTGGGGATCCTTGCTTGGAAAGCAGATGGAGCTCCTTAACTGTGGTGAGATTGGTTTGTTCTCAGCCCTGATGTGAAAATACAGGTCTTAGTCACATCTTTCACCTTCCTGGACAAGACTCAGTGACGTACCTTTCACAGGTGTGTTACTTTGTGATGTGGTAGGTGAAGTACAAAAATATCATGGTAAGAATGGGACTTGTGCAATATCCCAGACAGAATGTGCCACAAGCTCATTTAACCCAGTCTGGCTGTGCCAGTCAGAAACACTCTGGTATGGTAAGATGGACCTGGTAATGAAAGGACTTTGGAAAACTCCTTATTTAAGGCAGAGGACCTGGACAATTCCAGAGAAGCGGGCAGGAGGGGAGAAGAACCCAGTTTCAGAGCAATGCAAAAACTGAATACACAAACATACCTAATTATAGCAAACTTAGTATCAAAATTCAAGTTCCTGACATGAAACCTGTTTTCTGGGCCCAGCTGATGAACTGAACGGATATGGAGGGCAGTTTATGTGCATGGGAGACAAGCCTAATGGATGAGTTGCCCACAGGGGTTGCCTAGTTCTTGGCCCCCAACCCAGGCAGGACCCACGGCTGGCAGCTGCTTTACAGCCCCTGTGGCACCAGAGCAGAAGCACCCACAGGTTCCCATGACCAGGGGCTCTTGGTGTCTCCAGCACATCTCTGTAGGAAATGTAGACCCTAGAAACATCAAGTCCCTGATGCAGTATGCTAGGAATCCAGGCAGGGCTTTTCTGGAAAAGCTGTAGGAGTTGGGATGTTTTCCAATCGAGCACATGAGGCTCAACAAAGGAGTGTTTTTCCCTTTCTGCTCAGTGATGCAGATGCCATAGCATGCAGGACTTCTGCAGGGACTGCAAACAGGGTCAAAAGCAGTGCACCATAGATGAGCAAGCTCCTTATCACAGGCTGGGCATCTAGAAGGAGGGAAATGGCAACCAGGCAAATTAAGAAGCCAATGGGGTTGGAGGAATGAAGAGTGTAATAAATGGGGATAATGAGGAAATCCTTCAACACTCTTTGTGTGGCAATCAAAGGGCCAATTTGGAAAGTCCAGGTCAGTTGCCCAGTTGGATGCAAAGCCTTGGCTGAAACACGTGGCTGTTGCGAGTCTGTGGTTGGTGGGGTAAACCGCAGCACTCTGAAAAATGAGTGCACCTAGACTGGGTCTGTGCTCAGGAACCCTGTGTGACACCAGCCATCTCCTCTGCCAGTTGGTGTGTGCTAAGGTGGTGGGCAAACAATGTTGCAGGGATGTATGTCCTGATGGCACACACACACACATAAAGGCACTACTTGCAGCAGAAACATTTGGTCTTGCATTGCAAAATATGACTGAAACCCTGCCACTGTGCAAAGAGCTGACTGCGGAATAACTCTTCAGCTAGACACAAGCATAAGGTCTTGGAAGAGGATGCTGCTACTGCTGGGATCTTTTAGATGTCCTTTGTGAAAGCACTGAGACAATTTTACTTCACTGTCGATTCACTGGCCACCCTGGAATTATTTCATGTGTCTCCATGCTCAGAACAAAGGCTCGAGGTCTTTCAACCTGGTCACTCATCTTGATTTGTAGATCTACATTTGAGCATCTTCAGGAAGCTACTGGCATTTCTGGGGTTTGCTTTTAAGCAGAAGTACTCCATTAACTTCGTTCTCTCAGTATTGCTGTTATTTCTGTTTCTGCCTTCTATTAAAAAGATTTTGAGCTTGTATGAATATTTCACAAACATTTCTTATTACCAGCTCTGTTGGTTATTTCTGGGATCTCAGTTTTCGGTGCTTTAATACACTATATACATGCTCAGATCAGTACAGAAAACAAAGACAGATTTATTATAAGAAGCTCATGTGTAAATCAGAAGCTGAATCTGATAAAGGCATTAGCATGGATGGGTTTTTAAAATTCTCAAGTTGGAGAAGCCAAGAAATGCAACAGGCTGATGCAGTTCTAAAAACTTCTTAAGCTCTCTCAGTTCTTTAAAATATCCAAGCAATATAAATGAGCATATCATTCCCACTGACAATGAAGTTCCCTGCATAGTATACACAGTTCTGGCACCATGTGAATAATAAATATGGTATGGAAGAAGATGCCAAGAAGCAGTCAAAGTTCCCATTGTCTGTACAGACAAATACCATCATTTCATTGCAAGATGGCTTTAGCGTCAGGAATGTCAGTCACGTGCAAGGATTGAAATCCAGTGGGAAACTCTCCCCCAACTTTCAACCCATGCCACTCCTTTTTGTATCAAAGATATTGTAGAGATGGCAAAAGGGATGTAGAAATCATGGCCAAGAAAAATTACACGATTGTGCATGAAAGAGGAGAAAAGGGTTGGAAAGCTCCTTCCCAAGTAGTGTGACAGGAAAGTTGTCCTAACTCGGCCTAGGTCATCTTTTAGGACACCAGCTCTCCAAGCTCCTGTCCCCATTCCTGGGTATTAAGAGATACTGCTGCCCCTTGTCACAAGTGGACTGGAATTAAGATCATAAACCATATAAGATGTTTACTTTCCAGACTTCACCCTTGGCTTTTCAGCCATTCTGCTGGCAATACACAAGCCCTATTCAATTGAAAACTTGGCTGTGAATTTTGTCAAACTAAAAGTATAGCAAACAAACAAACTAGCCTCTGGCTGTCCCTCTATGCCAGTCTCACATACAGGTCTCTATCTCCCACAGTGGTCTATTTTTGCCAGCAGCTGAGAAGTCCTACTGACCATTAAATAGGTGGGATTGCTTTCTTTCCCTGTTTTACCCAGGACCTTATTTCTGCCCAGGAAACTTCAGATTGAAACTTGAAAAAGTCCTTGGAGAGGGAGGGAGTATGAAAACATGAGAAAAAATTAATCTCAATGGAAATCCTTGAATAATTGACAGGTTGGAATAAGAATGACCATAGATCCCAAAGTATGCCAGGCAACCAGTCTGCTCCAGGCACTGCAAGCGCACTCAGCCAGCTACATGCCTGGGTGTTTTGCTCTGCCAGCTTTACAAGGCCTAATTAGGTCTATTCATTTTGTTTGTAATTACAAAAGCAAACAGCCCATGGAGAGAGAGGGAAAAGAGGCAGCAGCTCTTTGACTGACCTTTATTTAAAATATTTTCTTAAGTTTGTCTCTCCTCAGATGTACTTGAAAATATGAAAGGCATAAATACAAGAGCCCTGGTGAATGGAAAAAGGTTTCCAGGCCAGGCAGAAGCACAGCGGGAGGCAGAGCCTGGCCACCCTATGGAGGTAACCAGTGCAGGTTAGAAGGTAGTCCCTAGCTGGAACCATTCTCTACCTGGCCTGCAAAAGTGTACACCAGACTAGTTGTGCTCACTGACACAGCTGGGAGAAGCACATATGCTCCTAAAGAGGCTTTAGAGTGAGATGGATCCTCCCAGGGCCCAGAAATATAAAGAAATTGCATGTAAGAGTTTAAGAAACATAGACCAGCAGCTCCCTTGCTGCTCTGGAGGCAGAGCATCTCATGCAGATAGCCACACTCTACATATACCCTTCCCTGGAGAAGGCTACAGAGAGCAAAGCACTACTGAAACAGAGCATCTCTCCTGGGAGCACCCTGGCTCCACACCCTATCCCTTCCCCATTCCTGCAGCTCCCACTCCCCTGTGAGGGAGCCATCTGCCTTCCCCCCGCCCCTTCCTGCTCCACCCAGGGTGCAGCTTGCCTTGCCGAGAAGCAGACCTTCTGGTTCCTGGGCTGCAATCACAGCAGATTACTGGGTGAGTTTCTGCCAGAGGCCACAACTGCCTGACTCACTGCAGAAGATCTCTCCCCACCTATGTCTGCTATAGATACACACAACTAAAGAAGCTCCACAGTGGCAGGCAGGCTCTCAAAAGCCCAAGCACTCCTCTCATGCACATTGTCCAAGTTCAGCTCAAAACCAAGAAATGAAGTAATGCAGTCTGATTTTCCTTAAAAAAGTCCATTTAT
This sequence comes from Baryphthengus martii, assembly GCA_013396935.1. NCBI lineage: Eukaryota > Metazoa > Chordata > Aves > Coraciiformes > Momotidae > Baryphthengus > Baryphthengus martii. Next base: position 957,676 of record VWZK01001567.1, read on the forward strand.
TGAAATTGTTTAAACACTTTATACAAGTTCCCAATACAAGCATCTGCTCCCTGGCTCAGGGTTAATTGCAAATACAAAAGCACAGACTTCAGCGGCTCTTTAATGTGACCTGAGCTGCCATCTAAGAGGTCTCATGAGGCAGCTGCTGCGCACAGGCAATTCCCCATGGAGAAGTGGAAGCCAAATGACCCAGCTCCAAGTATAGGCCAACATCAACTCAAGCCTGAAGCAAATGCTCTGGTTGTTTTTTCGGTAACTTTGATTTATGTTGAAGTCAGGTCAAACAGAGGTACAAGGCTTATACAAACCACCAATGCCATGGTTGCACACAGCTCAGCCCCAGAGGCTCTCCCTGTCTACTAAATAAAATCAAGACACCTGATGCCTCTGAACACATACACAATTATAAAGCCCAGTCAGAAGCAACCAGCTTCCTTCTGTAGAAAAAACAAGGTTGAGCTTTGGAGAACTGGTACCATCCTTCTAGGAATTATGAGACTCAACTCCCGCCAACTGCAGTGAGTGACACCAAGTGACTGACTGGGTGTTTCAGAAGGGGTAGGAACCTTTGATGGGCTGCATTCTTTTCCAGATATGACTTAATATGCAAAGATGGCTTTAATCTTTAAAATGCTAGTTTCTTCCTCTTTAGTGAGCTTGGATTAAAAGAAAATGCCATAACCTTTGAGTCCGTTTCCTTGGAATTTGCCTTCATCACTGAAAGTGTTTACAAAAAAAGACAGGAGGAAATGGCAGCATGTGAGGTATCCTTGGGGAAACATCAGGGAGCAGCAGGGCATTCAGTTTAACACATTTAGCTGCATATGGCAAACTGAGATCAGTAACTAAGTTCAAATGAGAAAGACTCAAAGAGGAGAGTGTTTATTAAAAGGTGGCCTGTAATACACAGAGTGGGATAAAGCTTTAAGCTCAGCTAGGTACTAGGGTGGGAACACAGAAAAACAATCCCTGGCAGCACTTGATGTCTAAGGGGAATCAGAGACACTCAGTGAAAACAGAAGGCAATGTTTTCCCCCAGCACCAGGGAAACCTGCAGCTACTTTGGGAATCCGCAAACCTCTGTAGTCAATTTTGCGGCCTTTTGCCCAGACACAATCAACTTACAAGATCTTGTCAAAAAGAGCGATGACATACCGTCAAGCCAAGTCACCTTACACTGCACCTTCTGTTGGCAAATAGCACTTGCATGGACAGTTACAGGTTTCAGTTTAAGTCACAGCAATTTAATTGTCTGACCCTTTGTCATATCAATCTGCACAGAAAAGAGGATGCTGAAGATGACATCAATAAAACAGTATAAGAGCATTTTAGATCTCTTCAAACATTCCTACATGTAAAGTCTTTCCCCTAAAATTATGTTTCCCCTTAAGCTATTTATTTCATCACTTGGTATATATGTTCCTTTAATTTCTACACACACCACACTGGGCTCTAACTTAATGGGATATGGGACTGTAATTTGTTACCATCTATTTTTTTAAAAAAAACAACTAAAAAAAGCACCAACATCCATCTAAAAAAACAGTATTGTTTTCCCTTTTACTCCCAAATACTAAATGTGACCCAAGTTTGGAGGTTTCATCTTTCCAGTGGCAATACCTATGAACTTAGGCTAGCCTTCCTCCATGGGCTGGGAGAGAAAGGAGAAGTTATGTCCAGTAGCAAAGAGGATTACAAAAATATACACATTTTTGGGAAGAAGAAGGCAGAACCTAGAGTCTGAACTCTGCTCAGGACAATGGCATTGTAGTGTCCTCTCCAAAATGCTTTCACTACCAGTGCTAGTGGCTCCTCTTCTTTGTTTCATTATACATAATCCTTCCCTGTAGAGGGGGCATTTTTTGGATAGCCTCGGGAGGGTGGATATGAAGTTTCTCTCCGTGGACAGGAACAGCAGAGGAAGGCTCCCCCCAGCATAGCCAGAGAAGCAGCTGCCCAGCCGATGAAGAGAGCTGACCCAAACTCAAATCTGGGAGAGAAAGAAGGAAGAAAGTGAATACTACAAGTAATGCCTCTGGATTACAATGTTAGCATGTTCACACAAAGCAGAAGGGAGCTGAAATTGGGATGGAAATGGCTTCCTGCAAGGAAGTAGTTTGGAGCAGCCTAAGACTCAGCTGACTATCAAAGCCCACAGCTTTGTACCCTGGGCTAGTCCAGTCTGTCAGCTCACCCTGCACAGCTGCAGCAGGGCCAAGCTGTGTGCAAACCAGGCCAAAAGCATTTACTGGAGGAAAAGCACGGAAGGAGTCACAGCATTTAGGTCTCTGGCAGTAATGCTGCCTTAAAACAAAGCCAAGACTTACAAGCTACATGGATGAGATCTGGTCCTAATGCCTTTTCTGCGCAATTTGAAGCCAACACAGCTAGCTATAGGAAATTCCCCTCTTTTTGAGCTATTTCTACTCAAAACTAAGCCCTGTGAGCATTTGCCATGCTACAGTGTTATACCAAATAGGTCAGTACCTGGTGTTGACAGGTGTGAAAGGGTCATAAAAGGCCCGAGCCACTCTGTTGCCGTACCACGACGTGGCCACCAGCGCTGCCAAACCTGCACATGAAAGGAACACGTCATGACTTAAGGAAAAGCAATCAACAACCACCGCAAAAATAAGCATGTAGGAGAACCAGCATCTGGAGTAATGCTAAGCTTTTGCTACTTTGAGAAGTTCTGAGTTGTTACTTATTACTGGTTAGGAAAGAAATTAAGAAATGATTTGATGTCACCCACAGTTACATTGCAAAGGCAGGAATGCTGACAGCCTTTCACTGAAGCAGGTTGTCCAGGTCAAATTCAGCTCTACTCACAAGAGGTGGAAGGCATGTAGTCCATATAGAAAGTATAATTGTAGTGCCAAGAGACCCACTTGATGCCTCACGATTGGCACAGTAGTTGCTGGGTAAGTTGACTATTGGATTTCCAGCCCAAAATGCTCTTGGAGCAATGGCAGCAAGCCCTTCCCCATCCTCTCACGTTCTATATAGGATAAATGCTGTTTAGGAAATGGCAGATTTAACACCGAACTCATCTCTATGTTACCAACCTGAAATGATGAAGATGACACCACCAAAGACAGCCATCCTCATCTTCTTCACCTGGTCATCTTCCATGCACTTCATGCATTTCATGCCAGTCACAGCAACAAACACAGCAACAAGGCCCAGGAGTATTGCAGCCACCATCAAAGCCCGAGTAGCCTGCAGGCTGCCTAGAAGATATTAGGAATTGAATTACCACAAAGAAAACTAAAGATACAAACAGAGATTCAGATAGCTGGGCTCAGTAATCATATGTCAAAATACTCTGCTCCCTGTTACACAGGATACAACCAAAGACATTCTTTTTTAGCTTTAAGCTCCCAGTGACTGTCATGTATCAGGATCAGAGATTCTCAGCACTTTCTAAAATGCATGGCAAACAAGTGCATGCAGCATTTTGCAGGAAATGACCTGGGAATTGCCTTCAGACATCTTTTGTTTCTTTATCATTTGAATCCCAATTGCAAGGACACATCTGTTTATCAAAAGAAGTATTCAAATTTAGGCTTTACCTTGACAAAGCATTTAAGCACATGTTTTAATATGAATAGTGCCATACATATGAATAGTTCCACAGCAGACAGCAAGGCCCCTTTATTGCTTAGCACTTCCAAAAAAATCTGTCTCAAACATATTCAAATGTTTTGAAAACCTCTTGTGCTTTTGAAGAGCTGGAGCATGAGGTGACATCTCCCATTAGCAAGGGTTGTATTTGCCTGGGTTCCCAATAGACTCAAGGTACTTAATCAAAAATTTGGTTTTATATTGACTCACCTGAAGGCATAGACACACTAACTCTATGAACGCGAGTTAGTGAATTCAGATTTTCTTTATACCAAAGGAGAAAGAAAATAATGATATAAATTAAGTCATTATTGAAAAAGCTCAGGTGACCAAACACCTGAATAGCAGTGAAATAAGAGCCTGAGCTTTACTGCCTGGCAAACCAGGTTTGCTTGAACAGCATGGATTTTAATATACAGCCCTATTAAGACCTGGGAACAAACAGGACTGGTTAATCAAAGGAACAAGCTCCCAGGAGCATGCTGTAACCAAGGAAAAAGTGTCCCCTGACACAGGTGGCTATGTAGCGGTGATACATATACAGCGTTAGCAAAGTATCACCAGAATCTGTTCCCAAACTTGGAGCTCACCCTTCAGAAAGCACACTGACCGCATTCTGCTAAAGCTCTGCAAAGCACTTCAGCCTGCTTCGACAACTGCAGCTGCAAAATTTAAACCTACAACAGAGCGCCTGCAAACACAGTCAGCACTGGGCTGGTGAGCCCATCACTGCCTGTGATCCAGGCTGAGCCCAAGAGCTTGCTGTAACAGAGACAGGAGTTCAAACCTGATACTGGCCAGGAGGGCAGCACAGCTGCACTCCTATTCTCTGCAGTTTTACTACACTTTGTCCCATCGCACTGCTTGTTCAGGAAAATTCTTGTGACCCACACAAACAACAATCTATCAGGATCTAGTTCTGCCTCTACACACATAATATTGTTCTATAAATAATTACAAAACCAGATAAAAAGCAATACAACAAAAAGGTAATATTCAGGGTAATAGGAAGTGAAACACTTTAATAAGTCTTGGCTTTCTTGGAAAAAATCCCACAATCAGTTTAGCTAAATGTCATCTCTCACTTCCTTCAAAGGGGAAGGTAACACAGCTCCACATCGCCCAGGTGTTAATCAAAACCATCTGCTGTATTAATCACAGAAATCCATCTACAAAGCCATTTATCACTTTAGCATAAATCACAACAGCAGCAGACAAATGCATTTTACTAGTTTTATCCCCAGTGTCAGAGACTACACACTATTTCATTTCTAGCGTACAGAAGTTATGTCAATTTTCAGAAAGACTTCAGCTGACAGGTTACCAATTCAGATGCTGTACATTTAAACCTAAATTGTGCACTACAGCAGCAGCTCTGGAGAGGCCAATGACTAAACAGTAGTTAATACATTTCATGGGAAAGGACATTTTCTGCAGGGGTACCAAATCTGTTTCATCAAGTCTCCAGTAAGCTGGCCTTGCTGCAGAAGAAATTACCTTATAGGGGAGGGTTTTGAAAGAGTTCTTTCATGAAGCTGAAAATAGGAAATGTTATCTCAAGCAACTAGAAAACTAGTTATAAGGGTGGGGAGAGACCTCTCACCTTCAAACATAGTACTAAGGGACAAACACAGGAAGATGCTTGAAAAAGTTTCTGTGACCTCAGAAAACCTAGCTATGGAACCAGCTAAAAATCTCAAGATGTACAAGTATTAATTGGATGCATGCCACAACAGCTTTGCAGAAGTAGCTGAACAAAAAGCAGCATTGTATTTCCCTGGGCTGCCCACTTTCAGTAGTGGACCCTGGAGGGACATCTCCTGGTGTCCTCAGCCCTCCCTTACACATGGCTCCATGGCATAAGAGGACAGAAGCATTCAGGAAGCTTTCAGTTGGGCAGAAAAACAGGTTGGAGCATTTGCAGAACAGGCTGTCCCTTTATCCCAAGAAGTTTTAACGTGACATGACTATATTAGCTGACCAATCCTCCCCTCCACCCACCCTGGCTGCCCTGTACTCATAGCTCATGTTGGGAGACAGGGCTTTTGTCTTCCTACCACTTTTGCAATGTGTGCAGTACACTGACTGCAGTTAATCATCATACAAGCTATTAGTTATTATGTACACATTAACAACCACATTTTCAATGAATGCTGTACATCTAGAAGCTGAGAAATCTGGTTTAATAATAGTTCTGTTGTTCACACGGGCCTTTCCAAGTGTTTTAAAAATACCAAATGATACAAGTAGAATATTGTCTTAACCTGCTAAACAGGACTGGCTACTGACAACAAGTAGCAGTACTCCACAGCAATTTAACTTTACAGCTTCTATCATACTAGAGAGAAACAGAATTTCTCCCACACTCCTTGCTGCTGCAACTATCTCCCCAACAGGAACAGGTAGCGAGCGCAGTGCTTGTAGCCTCCCACACCAGACACCACGGCTGTTGGAAAGCCCAGCGGTCTCAGGAGCCCTTGGGGAAAAAAAACAGTCCTGTACAAGGCAAGACAAACCGGCCTTGCACTCAACAACAGATGTCAGATGGCAACAGTATTTTGTCAATATAAACCACTATTGACAAGCCTTTGTGTTTCTGGTTAGTAATGAGACCTGGTCTGAAAAGCAAGAAAGCAGCAAGTACTGAAGAACACAGAGGCTTAAAACTACTGAGGATGTTTTATAACAAGCATGAATTCTGCAAGCCACAAAATACTGTGCAAGTCCACAAAAAAAATTACACAGCAGCTCACACCTGTTTCACATAATGAAGCCCACTTTAAAAACATGCTAACAAACAGTTCTGACTTACTGTTAGAGGGTTTGGATGCAACTTTATCCAAAACCTACATAAGACTTTTCCCTTCCCACAACTATCATTACCTGACACAAAAGTAATTGCTGACAACTGCTTAGTTTAAAAAAATGGACTTCACCAGCCTACACATGAGGTTATTTTTCTGTCATCACAGTTCCTTATTTATTCTGTTTATATCATCCACAGCATAGGCAAGCTGCTGGGAGAATGAATGTCGTGGGATTTTTGCAATGCCTATCTGTAATGCAAAATTGTTGTAATGGCTCTGTGTGCAGATTGCTTTCTGATAGGGATGCTCATTGACTGCCTTGTTTCTATTTAAACTGTGGACTTTTCCTTTCCTCCCCTTCCCATGGGACTCCACACAGCCAAGTGGTGATAGAACACAGGTGAAACAGCTGCTGTGCAGCTCCCCCCTCGTCTCTGCAAGGGAAGTTCCCCAGGAGTTACTAGCACCCCTGTAGTGTAGAAAGCTGTCACACTATCCAACTTCAAGAGAAGCCACCAGTCTTCAAAGCCTTCCCACTGGGGTTTCAGGAAAGCTGAATTTATGGCAGGAGTGGGATCAGAGATCCTGCTGTTCTGCCCTGCCAGCACGTGAAAGTTACTTCTGTGCATCTGGCAAGGGAATGACAATCTGAGCAAGCAGTAACTTTCTCAAAGCAAACATCTCTCACCCTTTGCAGTCATTCTCACTGGACCCAAAAGCCTGTTAATGGCCTGGAGGCTTTCAATTCCCTTACCAGACACCATCAGATATTCCAATATAGGCTCCTTCAGAGCACTTCCCCACATGTCTAGAAGACCATACCAAGGAATCTGGGCAGGACTCAAACTGGGTCACGTTTCTTCACAAAATAAGAAGGCTAGCAAGTCCTCACTTCATGTCCAGTACAAAAAAGACAAGTTCAGTAGGTGACAGTGGCCTTGTACACTGCCTGCCTCAAAGCAAATAAGGTTCAATGTCCTGCAGTCACTCAAACAGCAGAGAAAGCTTGATGGTAAGAGTGGCAGCACACAGTACCACCATACCCAGATTCTTAGTCAGAGGAGACCAGGGCAGCCTGTTTTCCCACAAAGCCTGGAAATTCCCTTACCAAGAGATTTAGTACCACATAGTAACACTAGCTACTAAAGCTGCTTAGAAGCTGCTTGTAGAGCAATAAACCCCCTGTGTTGCAACAGACTCCCATCCCTTCTTGCAGACACAACACGGCACTGCATAGGAACAGCCTCGGTGGCATTCCAAGTAACCCTCTACCTTCTCAAAGAGAGGCACAAGTGAGCCTGTTTTATCACTTGATCATGATTTCTCATGAAGGAACAGGGATTGAGAAACGTGGGAGCAAATTAACCCTTAACCCACATGAAAGCACAGATACCAGCAGGTTCTACCTGCTTACGACTTCAGATCTAACGATGGAGAAGTGACAAAGTATTTGGACACACTTGTCCCTCATGTTACAGCTTTGTCCCTTCCTGGGCCACCCCCCAACTCCCCCACCATCACGACAGAGCAGCAGTAACCTGAGCATGAACCCTTCCTTTCCCCTCACCCATCATCTTCCCCAACTCCCGGAACAGGCTCAGCCAGGGTGGTAGAAATGTAGGAGGGAAGATTTCACATTTCAGTGATACTGTTTGACCCAGAGGGCATCCAAACCCTTGTTTATTTTCTGGGCTAGGGCACAAAGGCTCATTGTGGATGTACTAGGTTTGGTGATGAAGTAGATGAGTCTCAGCTTGTCTCAAGCACAGAACCTCTCCCAGCAAAACCACACAGGGCCATGAATATCTTCACCTAAAACAGCCTAGACAGGACCCAGAACAACTTCTGCTCTGAACTGGAGAGTGTGGTTACGTGGGGCTGAAAGCTTACAGGGACAGGTACCAGGAACCTTTCTCCTTCCTGTCCGAGACCATCCCCCGAGGAGCACAAATCTCAGCTAAGCTCCATGGACGATGCTGGAGGGCTACAAGAACAATGCTGAGGCTGTGCAACAAAGCCTTGTTGCAAGGGTGGCTTTTGTTGCCTCTATGTCTGCATGTGGCCACGCACTGCTTTTCACGTAAGCCAGCAAAACGCAGCCTTTCTATTGCCTGAATAGGAGCACTGACCTAAGCCCTCAGCTGAACGCAGCTTCGGGAGAAGTGCCAGCCATGGGTGCACTCCAGCAGTGTGGCCAACATGGGAAGCCGGAGACCCCTCAGTTGGCTAACGGTGCTCATCAGCTTGTGCCAACCCCATCTCTGGCATGCAGCATCAGTCCAAGCAGCCAAACTGACACATCTAGAGAAACAGCAATAGCTACCAGATATGCAAAACCTTGCTGGCAGAGCTCTCCTGCATTCCCACAACCATGAATTACTGCAGGTGCAAGGAGGTTCAGTCCTTTCTATGGGGACAAAGTAATTACAGATCTGAGCCTCTCCCATCAGCACATGAGGCTCTGACATGTGGCTCAGCATTCGGGGCATGTGAAGCTCTGTCATGGAAGTGTCACCAGGTAGTTTTTCTGCCCACATAGCTGTACCACCTTCACCATGACTTAAGTGAATGCAGTAATGGAGCTCTTGCTGCACAGCTGCACCTGTCCCAGGGTGCGGCTGGTGAATAGGGTATGAATGTTTTGTTGGTTTTTTTTTCACACCTCCACCCAAAACAGAACTGCTGGTCCCTGCCTATGCCTGTGTAGCTGTAAGACCTTCAAGGGAGACCAGGCAGGGAAAACAGCATATAAGGGGTATGTCTCTAGGGATGATCTGCTTTCAAGCACCAACGACAAAATGGCACAGCCTAAGCAAGCTAAGGTACAAAAGGTCAAGGAGTCCTTTAGCCAGCCCTCACTGATTTTCCCACTGAGGAAAAACATCACCTGCAACTTCCATATTTCCTGGACTTCCTGGAAGTTTTCAAGCAAACATGCTCTGCAAGGCGAGCGGCTCTAAGAGCAGGAAAGACCACTAATAGCTCAACCTCCATCCCTGGCACCTCACACTTCGCTCCCCTCGTAGCCCAGGAAGAGAAGAGCCCTTATTGTTTTCAGGACAAAGGTGAGGGGAGCAGCTGGTTTTCAGCGCTCAGCCATGAATGGGGCAGGTCTGGAGGTCCTGGGGCAGGTTTTTAGGAGTCTGCTCAAGCCAGGCTCCTCATCTGATTCTGCAGGCAGGTCTCATTTACAGCACAATGGGCTGCAGCCACACAACCCTCGAGGCAAATTTACCTTTCGCAACCCACCCAGGGGGTGGCTGAAGACTCCTCAGCACTCATCTTCTCCCCCCACCCCCAGTGCAAGATAAGAGGCTGGAAGCTGATCTTACACGTAATTACTACTCAAACCACCCCAGACTGCGCTTAGCCCAGCCCTGATTATTGGCAGCCCTGCATTCTGTTAGCGCTTCGCAAGTGCTCCGCACTCCCGAAGAGAGTAGTTTGCGCCTTTACCAGCTGCGGGGCCCACGGGCGGTCGGGGCCAGGGAGCAGGAGCGATTGATTGGGGCTCGCAGTGAAGGTGGGGCCCAGGGTGTCCGGCTTCACTGAAACTGTCACCAGCCCTTTCACACATGCAAAAAGAAAAGTATCCCAGCTCGAAAAGAACACTTCATCATAGCTGATAAACTTCGCTTCTTGCACACAGAAAGGGCTGGTGATAATTGAAGTCAGGGATACTCCCCCAATGGTCCCCGGAAAATGTGAAACTGCCCGCCCATTCCCTCGGGAAAGAAAAGGTGACCAAGGTGGCAACTATTATTTTATTAATCAGAGAGGGATGAAAGTGTTCCAGGACACTACTGGACTCGGGATGAGGGGAGGAATATTAAGAAAGGATTATTTTTAATTTTTATAACCCCTTTGGGTATCATCGTAAAATATATGCTCCAGCCCTTTAGAAATAGCCCTCACTAGGATTCCAGCTCGGTGTGACCGCCCCGAGCGACACCATCAGCAAGCCAGGCTGCAGTTCCTGCATGTATGAGATGGCTTCACTGTACCAGGACACGATAAGAGACCTAGAGATTACTTTGCTGTACTGGTCTGCCTGAAAATTACAGGCAGTGCTACCTGAGCTAGAGCCGAGCTCACCTGCCAGCCCTTTGCTTAACAGCCCCGCGGGAGTAACAGCGACCTTCCCAGAGAACAAAAGACCAAAACAGTCACACGCAAAAAGAAAAGTGCCCCAGCTCGAAAAGAACACTTCAGCATAGCTGATAAACTTTGCTTCTTGCAGAGCTATGCCCAACGCAGGCAATCCTTGTCTAAACTTCTACAGCCCAAAACTCTCGTTCGCAATCACGGCGCTTTCCCGAACACACGTGGAGGATCTGACCCTTCCCCTCCCGGACTTTTTCAGGGAGGACGGGCAGCCGGCGTGCGGGCAGGGGGCTGCGAGACGACACCGGCTGCCCCCTCCCCGGGTATTGCCCCGCCGAGCCCCCCACTCAGGGAATCACTATCGCCACGGAATGCGCCCCGGCTGCCCCGAAAGACAGTCACCGGGGGAGTCACCCTCAGCCCCGGTGAGGAAATGCCACAGGGGAGCCCCAAGAAAAGAAGACGGGAAGTAACCCTCACCACCAAGAGCCGCGACGAGACAGTGGGTGACCTCGAGCCCTGAACCTTCAGTCCTGAAGGGACAGGCGACGTAGCTCCAACGAGACAGACACTTTGAGACCCGACGGCACGGGCTTGCCAGCGGGACAGGCACCGGCCATGGGGAGGCGACAGGACTGGCACCCTCAGTCCCAGTACTTCAGGCGACCCACGGCACGACCGGCACCGGCGTGGGGGTAATGATCCTACGGGACCGGTACCCTCGGTAAGGACCAGAGCGGCAGTGGGGTGCAGTAGGTGACCCCGACGGGACGGACGTCCCCAGACTCAGCTCCGACAGAGGGAGTACTTCAACACCCGCACCCCCAAGCCCCGACTTACTCTCCAGCTTNCGCGGGGTTTTCCGCGGTGGGACGCGGCCCCTTTCACCCTTCCCCCACGCCTTCCTCCGCGGTGCCGGGGAAGCCGCCCTGGCTGCTGCTACTCCCTGCCCCCCTCGCAAATCTGCCTGGAGTGCAGCATCGGGGGGAATGTTTTCGCCCCCATGGTGAGGAAGACACTCGCCCCGGGGCGTGTGACCCCCTCCAGAGTTTCGCTCCTGACCCACAGCCTCTGCGATCCACCTTCCCCCTCACCGGAGAAACTGTTGGCGGGACTGCCTTTTCTGTCCTTCACGGGGCGTGCCAGGGATGCGTTGGCACCCTCGGGGGTTTTGACACCTCCAAAGAGTGCCCTGTTTGTCCTCCTGGGTCTCACAGCTACTAAGGCTGGGTGCCCTGAGAGCCTGAACCCACACTCACCTTCCTTGGGTCTTGCAGCGTATTGCTTGTCCTTTACCAGCTGGAGCTATAAACTTCACTTTTCGGTGAAGACACGCTCCCTGAGCCAGCACATCGGGAAAGGTGGAGATCGGGTTGTGCCAGTCCCACCCGACCTGTGTCCGTGTGGGTGTCCGTGTGACCCACCTACTGCAGCCCACCTGAGTGCCACCACTGCAAGGCAAAGGTAGCAGGCATTGCCGACCTAGCAGACTCAGTGCCCGGCTACCTGGGCGCACTGTGGAGAAAGCAATAGAGAAGTCATGGAAATTATCGGTATGATTTTAAAGGACTTTCAGACAGGCAGCTGAGCAAACACTCATCATCTGTGTACAAATGCTGCCAGGACCCTAAATCCAAACTTTTGAATCTAGCATTCTAGTAAAGGTGATGTGCTGGACATCTTTGCATTATTTGGTCTCTCTTAAAGGAGAAATTTCGATTTTTGCATGCTTCAGTGATTTACTAAGGTTTATTGAACAAGGGGATTACAGACCAGGAAGGAGTGTTCTCTTTTTCGGGCGTGTATTTGTCCAGTTACTATAGTTTCCCTTTCTCCTACGTGAATAATTGAATATTGACAGATCCGGACTGAGAACAGGCAGAGTGAGGAAACACTGTCTCTTTCAGCGGGCCCGGGGTCTGGGTGGTGCTGCTTGCCTTCACTATGGGCTGCACGGAGGGGACGTTCAGCCGGGACCTGCTGTAGTCCCAGGTTCTGAGATAAACAGGTGATAATTACTGATAAAGGTCCTGCTGGAGGTAGGGATGGGGTTATATTGTTTTGACACCGTGGTTTGCTGCATTCTGATGACTTAGGAGATTTTGCTGGAGCTGCTTCCTGAGATTTGCAAACAGACAAACAAGACTCGTGATTACCTGACCAGTCCTGCGCAACGCCGCGGGGGTCAAAGGGGAGAAAAGCAACTGCAATCTCGCCACACCGGGCAGAGACAAAGCAAGGCTGGTTTGCTCTGAAAACACTTGCGGCTGCCGAGCCCCGACGTCCGGGCAGCAGCGCTGGGGTGATGAAATCCATCCTAGTTACCTGGTAGCAAACTTTTCCAGTCGTGTCCTTGTTCACTTTTGGAGGAATTGGGGAGCTATAAATCCACAGCTGAAGAGATGGTGTTTTCCTGGGTCTCTGTGGACCCCGGTATTACGGCTTTGGCAACGAAATAAAGAGGAAAGCTGCGAAGTTATCTTTGGCAATTCAGAGGTCATAAAGGAGATGCATCTCTCTGCGTATTCATAAAGAATCTCTGCTACAAGGAGTAAAGTCAGAGCTGGTCTCTGGGAGGAACAATTCCTTGCCCGATGAAGAGGCAGGGCAGAAACCCAGATGAACCTGAGGAGAGCTGGGTTAGGAGTGTCTGGATTTGATCATTCATGTCTGGGTAGTCATATTGGTCTGATAATGTCCATTTGCAAAGGAATGTGCGGTGTTCCCAGGTGCTTCAGAGCACTGAGCTGACTCACCTCTCTCCTGACCCTCCTGCCACCCCCCAAAGAGATCAGGCAGCTCTTCACAGCGTCCTGCAGTGTGAGGTCAGCTCTGGACAGGAGTNTTCAACACCCGCCCCCCCAAGCCCCGACTTACTCTCCAGCTTAAGCAGCGAGTCGTACACCTTGCACTGGATCTGCCCCGTGCTCTGCATGGCGCACGACATCCACAGGCCCTCGTAGAGCGCCTGGGCCGTGACGATGTTGTCCCCTGCGTAGGATGCCATCTTCCACTGGGGCATGGCGGTGCTGATGATGATGCCGATCCAGCCCAGGAAGGCCAGCACGAAGCCCAGGAGCTGTAGTCCTCCGCTAGCCATGTCTGAGCAGGCGGGAGCGCGGGGAGGGGGGGAGGGGAAAAGCTCCTCCGCGCTAGCGGAGGGTCCTGCGAGGAGAGCGAGAGGCGCAACCAGCTCCGCGCACCGCACTGCCGCCCGCGCGCCCCACCGCGCAGCTTTTAANGTATTGCTTGTCCTTTACCAGCTGGAGCTATAAACTTCACTTTTCGGTGAAGACACGCTCCCTGAGCCAGCACATCGGGAAAGGTGGAGATCGGGTTGTGCCAGTCCCACCCGACCTGTGTCCGTGTGGGTGTCCGTGTGACCCACCTACTGCAGCCCACCTGAGTGCCACCACTGCAAGGCAAAGGTAGCAGGCATTGCCGACCTAGCAGACTCAGTGCCCGGCTACCTGGGCGCACTGTGGAGAAAGCAATAGAGAAGTCATGGAAATTATCGGTATGATTTTAAAGGACTTTCAGACAGGCAGCTGAGCAAACACTCATCATCTGTGTACAAATGCTGCCAGGACCCTAAATCCAAACTTTTGAATCTAGCATTCTAGTAAAGGTGATGTGCTGGACATCTTTGCATTATTTGGTCTCTCTTAAAGGAGAAATTTCGATTTTTGCATGCTTCAGTGATTTACTAAGGTTTATTGAACAAGGGGATTACAGACCAGGAAGGAGTGTTCTCTTTTTCGGGCGTGTATTTGTCCAGTTACTATAGTTTCCCTTTCTCCTACGTGAATAATTGAATATTGACAGATCCGGACTGAGAACAGGCAGAGTGAGGAAACACTGTCTCTTTCAGCGGGCCCGGGGTCTGGGTGGTGCTGCTTGCCTTCACTATGGGCTGCACGGAGGGGACGTTCAGCCGGGACCTGCTGTAGTCCCAGGTTCTGAGATAAACAGTTGATAATTACTGATAAAGGTCCTGCTGGAGGTAGGGATGGGGTTATATTGTTTTGACACCGTGGTTTGCTGCATTCTGATGACTTAGGAGATTTTGCTGGAGCTGCTTCCTGAGATTTGCAAACAGACAAACAAGACTCGTGATTACCTGACCAGTCCTGCGCAACGCCGCGGGGGTCAAAGGGGAGAAAAGCAACTGCAATCTCGCCACACCGGGCAGAGACAAAGCAAGGCTGGTTTGCTCTGAAAACACTTGCGGCTGCCGAGCCCCGACGTCCGGGCAGCAGCGCTGGGGTGATGAAATCCATCCTAGTTACCTGGTAGCAAACTTTTCCAGTCGTGTCCTTGTTCACTTTTGGAGGAATTGGGGAGCTATAAATCCACAGCTGAAGAGATGGTGTTTTCCTGGGTCTCTGTGGACCCCGGTATTACGGCTTTGGCAACGAAATAAAGAGGAAAGCTGCGAAGTTATCTTTGGCAATTCAGAGGTCATAAAGGAGATGCATCTCTCTGCGTATTCATAAAGAATCTCTGCTACAAGGAGTAAAGTCAGAGCTGGTCTCTGGGAGGAACAATTCCTTGCCCGATGAAGAGGCAGGGCAGAAACCCAGATGAACCTGAGGAGAGCTGGGTTAGGAGTGTCTGGATTTGATCATTCATGTCTGGGTAGTCATATTGGTCTGATAATGTCCATTTGCAAAGGAATGTGCGGTGTTCCCAGGTGCTTCAGAGCACTGAGCTGACTCACCTCTCTCCTGACCCTCCTGCCACCCCCCAAAGAGATCAGGCAGCTCTTCACAGCGTCCTGCAGTGTGAGGTCAGCTCTGGACAGGAGTACAAGTTCCAAAGACACTTTTAGCAGATTTATATCCTTGGGCTACACGGTCCAAGGAGGGGGAACATTGCTGATTTGTGTGGGAAGGATCTGGGCTTTCTAATGAACCTTCTAGGAAAGTATAGGAAGGAGTCCTTGGATGGCAACGATTGCACTTGCACTGGGAGGCACATCAAGAGTGGCCTTGAGGTGATGCATGTAGCAGGTATGACACATGCCCTGTATGATGTAGCACTCTGATCATGTTGTTGGTTCTTGGAAGGACTGCAATTCATGCCCATCCTGTACTTGCAAAAAGCTGGGCTTAGACTGTATCCTGGTGGCCAGTTTGTGCCAATTCTCTCCGTAGTGGGAGTCTGACCGCTAAGACATCCAGTAGTACACCATGTATCCTCAGGTTCTTCCCCTTCCAGAAGACCATGGAGCTTAGACTGAAGACAGCTTTATTCTGTGGAGAGTGCTGTGGGATTAGAATTGACAGCTGCCTGGAAATGGGTAGGGTGCTCCCGAGGGGCTGTACAGCAGTCCTGTTGCTCCTCTGTCCCTGCTGGGTGCTGCGCTGGGTAGTATTACTGCGTCAATGCATGACAGAGTGGCCTTGGGTGAAACAAAGCTGATGAAAGGCAATACTGAGATACACCCATGTGCTCTTGGACCTCCCATAGTCCACATATGCTGCAGCACAGGCTCTTCCTTCTGCCTTTGTGCACGCTTTCTAGGCATAAGTTCTGTGCCTGCACCTTGCTTTTTGGAAGTGAGAGCTTGAAGACAAGTTTCTTGTGTCTCTTTGACCATTGAACACCCCTGACAACCCGTATAAATACCTTGTGCACAAAGGCCCAGCTTCATGAACACCCAGTTTGTATAGTGCTTTCCAGGATGATTTGAAGTTGATCTTTACTACTCATATTTCATGAAAGATTTCAAAACCCAGCAGCTCTTTCTGTGGACATCACAAGGAATTTACAGAGCAAGATAAACACTGAAACTCCGCTTTTCCCCTTCATCACTCATCAATGTTCTCAGTGCTCTGGAATTTGAGTAGAGTTTTACAGCATCTCTAAGAGCATCGTCTCCTCTTCTGGGCTTCCTTCCTTTCTTTGAGACATGGACTATCTTATTTCTTTTCTCTACATGATTTTATGCACTGGTTGAAAGGGCAAAATAATCCCTCTTTTTGCTCAATAATCATTACCTTCCCTCCTCTACCTAAGGTTCTTTTTTTTTCCACTGGGAGTCCCAAAGAAGTTTCACTCTGTTTACACCTTGTTTTTCTACCTGACTTTTGGGGAAATACCATTCCTTCAGATCGTTAATCTCAGCTGAAAGACATGGGTTTGTCCAAGATGTTGCAATCTCCTCTCTATTCTGTAGGCTAAAAGTGTTTCAGTACTGACAGTCCTTAGTGAGTGGCCTGTTCTTCAGTAAACATGTGAGTCTCCATTTTTTCTCTTTACAAAATCAGGATCAACTGAGAAGTGGCATATATAGACAGCTACTGAAACCAAACCGTGATGTTTTAGTCTGCAGGTAGACAGAGTCCTCTAATTATTCACAGAGATTGTCCTCATGTGCAATAGTTCTCTCTGCACTGAGCAAATGCTTAACCCCTTGGTCATATTGCTCTTTTGGGTGGTGTTAGTCAGAGGAGCCACCTCACCTCCGTACTCAGCAGAGGTTTGTGCTCTGTGGATAGTAAATGATACCTGCTTCCTTTTCTGGCAAAAACAAGCTTTAACACTTGCCAGGACTTGCAAGTGAGCAGCCTAGTTTCCTTTTCTCTCAGATATTTCTTGGGAAAGGTCTCACTGTGCAATGCCTGTGTTTGGAGAGCACAGGGTCACGTGTGATCGTCTGTCCTGGCATCTGCTAAAGCTACTCCAAATTAATCCTTGAGCTAAAACTACTGTATTAGGGGAAAAAAATCTAATTCCGATTTAAAGTTTTTATAAGTATGGGCAGGTGAGCAAAGCAGACGCAGCTGCATGATCCTGGTTTCACAGCAAAGACACAATCTCCGCATCTGGACCAGAAAATGGAAATGGCCAGACAACATGAATTCAGCCTGCTATTTCTGGTGCTATAGGAATGACACAAACACATAGTGACACTACTTCAGCATGGGATACAGCCCACCCTGATTCAGGTCTGAATATATGTTGAGCCAGTGCTGGTACTTTTAACTTTATTTTTGCTCACTTGATTTTTCCTCCATAAATTTGGCTGTTGTTTTTTTTTTTGAAACGTCTGGCACCTGCAGCATCCTGAGGAGTTTTTCAGGTTTGCTCTGGGTTTCACAGGGCAGTACAACATCTTGGGGTTTTTTTGAACCCTGTGACTTGCCGATTCATTCGACGTTCCCAAGGTTCTGGGGAAAAAAAGGGCAGACTGGTGGGACCACATTCATTTAGCTCTAGTTTACACAGCATAGAAAAAACTTAAAATGACTTTGCGTTTATCAGCAAGCTGTTTTTTCATCTCTCTCTCCCACCTACTCCCCCATCCATCCAGGAAAACCACCCCTGCTGAACCTTAGCTCCAAGCACTGTTTTGCAGACAGCACCCAGATGTCTTTGCCCAAATGTCAGGAGGATCTAAGACAGCTGCAAATCTTCCCTGGGATTAGTCAGGATTGTGTCCAGCTCAGTCTGGAGTGAGGGGTAGAGGTGTTTGACCATGGTAGCAGCTGAAGCAGCCAAAGATCACAGCTTGCAGGGCTGAAGAGCACAGCAGCACAAAGAAATCTTAACCCTTCATCAGCTGCTTACTATTGCAGGACTGCCATTCAGCGCGGGGTTTTAAAAGAGGTTGTTGGAGAAGACCTCCTCCAAATGACTCATTGCCTAAGGGGCAACAGGATAGTGAATAGCACTAGGGCTTTTCCCTGCATACCCAAACTGAAATCTCTGTTTCCAGGAGGAAGGCTCAGATTTCCTCTTTGGAATTGAAATTTGAATTTGATGGAGCCCGTCTGGACTTATTTGATACTGACTATACACACAGAATATATTGCGAAAATTGGATTTAAAATGGGCTTTATAATTGATTCCTTTTCAAATGTTAGGTACCAGAAACACCAGAAACCTCCCTATGTTTGGTCAGCAGACATGACCTGAAATTCCTAATCTGCTGGAGATAAACCAAGCTAATAATCAACTCTCTTCTTGAATAAACCTACAGTTCTGGGAGTAGTTTCGTTCTACTCTTCACATGGTGAATTTCATCTGTCTCTAGTTAGAATGTGCTTATACATAACAAACTGAAGTTGCATGAGGCTCGCTGAACTCCTGGCTTCTCCTCCAAACCACCCTCTGGCAACGGCTCTGGAAGAGAACCTGTCTACTCCCCAGCTTCTTGGTTTTCACCTGTTGCCTTTGTTTTTTCTCCTCTCCTGAATCAGCAACCCCCAAATGACCACAAGGCTCAGGACTGCCCTTCAGAATGCCCCAAAACACTGAAATAATTCCTGTCTGTAAACAAGTGGTTTTAGTATATACAAAGCTGTGTGCTGTGTGTGTCATTACCCACAGCACCCAGATCACTGGGTTTGTCTGTACAAGGCAGCAAGCAGCTCAGAAATAGAGATGGTCCTGCATTTGGCTGCTAACGTGCTGTTTACCAAAGCGATATTGGAAGCTCTGATAGAGATTCCATGGCACGAAACCCATCCCAGGGAGGCCAAGAGATTTGACCCATACGGCAGGATTTATTTTGCTTTTGGTTTTTCTATTTTAAGATTGTTCTTTCACTGGACATTCTGTACCAGAAGCCAGGGAGAAAACAAAAGTCAGACATAATTAAATTAATGAAAACAATGTTTCACAGTACTAGAGAGGTGATGGTGGGAAAAGCAAGGAGTTACTAAACTTGCTTCTGCAGGCTGTCGATAGAAGGTAGCTCTATGTCATATCATCAGCAACTGTCTTTCTCAAAATGAATGAAAATAATTTTGGTGTCAGATGATGAGACAGATGTGGTAGGGCATCTAGGGAAGAGGCTCAACAGTGAAGTGGCTGGTGGAGAGCGTGCCTTATTGGAAGGGTCAACCACAAATTGTGTCCACTTTTCCCCACCATATACCATTCAGGACAGGCGGGGCACAGCAGATTCTGCTGTTGGAGACCCAGGGTGGGAGGGGGGGAGCAATAAGAATAAGTGAGACCCTGAGACCTGACTGAGAGGGAGAGAGAAGCAGATCTGTGTGTGTGTGAGTGATACTTAGTGCACCAACCATAACAGATGTGTACTAGGGTCCTGACAAGATAAAATTCACCCCTGGTACCATCTGTGGAAGAGTTTTCTAAGTGCAGTTAGGAACACATCTCTCAGATCCTCCAGGGAATGGGCTCTGTGAAGATCTAAACCTTGGCATTCAGCCATCCTGTTTGCTCTCACCATGTTCCTGATGCCTGCAAGGTCTTGGTCCTGATCCTCCAAGGACCAGTTATAGCAGGGATCACATTTCTATCCTTATCTCACCAAGGACTCAGTGTTGGGTGGTGTCTATGCTCATATATGAGCCTGATGGCCTTGTTATGGAACGAATTTCCTGAGAAGTGAAGAGTCTGATCAACTTCAACCTCACCACTGAAAAATTTTCTTCATTGAAAAAATCTCAGGTTCCTGAAATCGGATGAAGGAAGGAGGGAACATTGGAATGATATAAGAAACAGATAGGAGGAGGAAGAAGAGAGGATGCCTGATGACTAGATCTGAAGTCCTTCATAGGACTATTGCTGTTAAGCCAATATTTGAAGATAGAGTTACCACCGTTTATGTTGCCCAACCAGTGAGCAACTAAGCCATCAAGCTCAAGTACCTGTGAGTCTGGGTTTGGGACGACCTTCATGTCAAGCAAAAGCCCAAGCCATAGTCAGAATTTTAGAGACTGTTCACAGATTCATATCCCAGGATATGGCTATGTCTCACTTTTTGTGCCTGGACCACAATCTCTATCCATTTCCTCAGCCATTATGATGTGTCAGATAATTGGTGCTGGCAAGATAAAGTGATCCAGGGTCCCTCCTGTAAAGGCTCTTCCATAAACTGCTGCAAGATTTGTAGGTCAGACTGTTCGGGGGCCACATAAAGGCTAGGAGATGAGGTTTCAGATCTCTTTTGGGATTGCTGAACTCAGTCCCTTGCACATATTGCTAGGAAGACCTTTGAGGATCTATTTGACCTAACCTTTTTGGGATGCACTTGGATATTGGAACAATTTGAGATACAAGAGCTGTAGAAAATCCTATGGCAAGCCAGAACCACTGAACAATTGCTCAGCATCCTCATGGATATGTTGACCCTGTAACAGCCATTCTCCAAAGAGTAGTTGTCTCTGGAAAGTGAGAGGAGCAGCAGGATAGGATTTGTAAGTACTGACATTCAGTATGCTTCTGACCTCTTTAAGACACTGAAATCAGAGCCAGGTATTTCTGAAGCACTCAGTAGCTGCTGCTGTGGCACACACGGCTGAATTTTCCAGTGGGGAACAGGACAAGAAGTCTTTAAATGTGGCCAGTTATTCTAGTGCCTATGTGGGAATGAAACTCTTGAAAATCCCTTGCTCAGTGCGAGGCCCATCCGCACTGTAAGCAGAGCTTGTTCACGCATGTGTGGGCAAGGTGGAGGAAGAGGGAAGAAGTTTCTCCATTGGACATTCTAACACACCCTTTATCGCTAGGACTGGGAGAGCACAGTGGCAACCCGAGGTCATTATTTCAATACCTAGAGGGAGTTTAAAACCCCAGTTATCTGGCTGGAGGCCAGAGGCTGGAGGTGTTTCTCTCACAACTGTATTTCTCTTCTCATGAAAACTCTTCCTTAAGCCTGATGTATAGAGAGGCTTGGCTGATGGGTGGTTTTGGAGCACTTAGGTGAGCCCCACACCCTATGCTGTTGAAAAAGTCACAAATGAAGCCTAAGCCAGAAGCAGGAAGAGAGATGATCTCCTTAGGGAGAGCTTGCATGAAAAAGAGCACATCTCCAATAAGAACAGAAAGGGAAACTGAGCCCCATGTGAACAACGACCACCAGGGCAGAATAGGAGAAAGAGGGAAAGGACATGCCATGCTCTCCTCTCCTTGTGCACAGAGAGACTGCAATGTCGGGGGCAGGACAGGGCAGGAGAGAGGAGGCCTCTGAATACATTCCCTATGCCTTGGACGAGATGAGCACCAGAAGCTGGAGTCATCCACTGTTGTTTCCTATCCCCGGTCTGGCATTGCAGTTCTGCCCATGTCTCCTCATTCCTCAGGGAGTTTCCACCAAGGTGATCCTTCCTCTTTCTCCCTCCTCTTCCTCCATATTTTTTTCCTGCAGCCTACAGCACAACTTGGCTGCAGGGTGAAGGCAGAGGGTGGCGGTGTGTATGTGAGCCATGAGGGGCTCTGCTCACACTAGTTTACTCAGCAACTGGGACAGAGGCATCACTGCCCTGTCCTCTCCCCATGCAGAGAGAGGGCTGGAGTGAGGTGTTGCCTCATGGGAATCTCCATGGTGTTTTCAGCTGGCTTCCCCCCGTTGCCAGAGCCAGGTTTTGCACAGAGCCTGCCTGTGGGGATGACATCTCGTGGGGGAGCGGACCTGGAGGACGCTCCGTGTCAGCTCCAGGCAGCGTTCGATGCACGGCTTGGATGCTGGGTATTAAAGAGAAAGGGAAAGCTAGTGTGTGGTGAGGGATTGGTGATGTGCAGGTGTTCAGGCACTGATTTTAAGAGAGTCACAGCCCCGGATCTCTGCAGGGAAACTCCTCACTGACCCCATACCCAAACCTGACCCACACTCATCTAATCAGATCCCAAAACTGTCCTGTGTTCATGAGCTGTGAATCAGAGCAGCACTGTTTTTTTCTGAGCCTCAGCTCTTGCCCTCCTTGACTTTTTATAGCAGACTAAACATCCTATTACCAAACCATGCATTTCTAACCCAGCAGTTACTTGTTTCCCCCCTCGATGAGTCTCCTAGAGGGTCTTTCATCACTCTCCGATAAGAAGGTTGGTGAATAGGAGTGAGGGGCACAGAGGTCTGAAACGGATGTTTCTTGTGAAGTGAGTCACAAGAGAGGCTGGATCTCAGCCAGGAGAGCCTGCTGGGTGAAGCGTACATATGATGGCCCCTCTCACTTAGGTTGAAGTGAGTTGAGTTTCTGAGAAGCAGCTGCCAGAGCACCGACACAATGCGAACCCCTTCTACCACAGGACTTTTCTTCCTTTGCTTTTCTCCAGTACTATGGAAAAAGCTAAATATTCACCCTGCTCTCCCTTTCCCTCCTGAACAATCGCTAATGGTTGCACAGACCTTGTGCTTCACTCGCCTTTTATCACTTTGCGTCAGGGCACGGGAAAGTTCAGGCTTACGCTGGGAAGCACACGCTTGGATGAGGATGACGCCACTGGGACGTGGCAGGGCATTAACAGCCCCCAGGGTGCTTGGGGATGAGGCTTGTTCACTGGAACCACTGACATGCCAAGAAAAGGTGTGTCTAATCCACTGCCCAGCTCCTCTGCCTACACACGCCTGCGTGAAGTCGGTATGCAGCGACGGCACTGGGTGTTCTCGGTGGCTGTTTTCAGGAAACTCGAGTGGTCACGCATGTTTTCACTGATAAAGATCTTACCACACCCATGCAGAGAGAGGTGCCCCGGTGTTAAAGGGGAGTGGGGCTGTGACTCCTTGCTCCCCATCTAAGGCACTTAGTCAGTGTCTTGGTTTCCTTGGCTCTAAAATGGGGTTAGTAAAACATCACTGAGATTGTGTGTTTCTCAGATGTGGGATTTCATAGGCAGCTATAAAGCGAAATTTATTGTACTGAAGAAAAGTTGCACGGTACTTTGAAAGACTGAAAAGACTGTATTGAAATGCTTATATTATTATTATTATTATTGCGTTGGAGTGATTGAAAAAATTGTTTTAAAGGAATGTATGCAAGTGTCATACCCGTGTTTATAGTATCTGTACACACATATGCAGTTTTTGCCTACCAATCCCTTAAGATCATATCTACTAGAAAATGCCTTTACTTTCCTATTTTAATCCAATATATATTCCCTGCTTGAAAAGTCACAGGTTGCTCAGAAGTCTTACTGTTTTCCTTGAGGTTTTCAATCTAACTTTTAAGCTAATTCCTAGGGTTTTGTGACCATATGAGCGTGGCTAGAGTGGCACGTTGCAGTTGACACACACTGCTCTGTAAATCATGTGTGCATGCATCTCATGTCCAAGGAGCACTGCTCTGGAGATGAAGACACTTAGAGACCATGGATGGTGGTATATGAAGCAGGAGAATGAAGGGGATATAACCAGGAGGGAGGAGTGGGGATGGCTGGGTAGACAAGCCCATGGAGTCTTCCACAGAGCAGAAGGGAAACCCCTCCCAAAACTCTTCATCCCCTCTGACTCTTGAGCCGTGCCCACTGGACAAGCCCTTGGCCCTGGACACAACAGTCGTCTCACTGACTGCTTCCTTGTTTGCAGTTAGGTCCATACGTCACGCATTAATGCGCAGCATCACTGCCTCCCTCTTGCTCAAGGCCTTCTGCTACACTATATATTAGACACTGTGGAAATAAAGGGAGAACACAACCCTTCCCTACTCATGGGACTGTGACCTCCTTGGAGCGTTGCTGCAAGAATGCAGGTTTTGTAGGTAGACGGATGAAAACCAGCTATGATCCTCACAAGACTGGCAGTAGTTTCTATCGCTCTCTGTAACACAGTGATGTGGCTTTAATGGAGAGCACAGACCACCTCATGTTAATGAGTAATAAAAGCAATCGATGCGTAGTGCCCTTAGCTGGGAGTGCGTGTAGTGGAGGTGATAAGGCTGTAACATTAGCAAAGTTATGCCGCATTGATACCAAGCAGCTGAAGAGCCCCACAAGGCCAAGCTCTGAAAATTCAGCATTAGGATACCCTAATGCTCTTGTTAGTGCCAAAGTACTGTAAATATTGAGTTAGCCAAGAGAATAAGATACCGTATGTAGCAGAGCCTACAAATCCATGTGAAAGATACACGGAGTCATGTCACCCAGGTTTTAGGCTATACAAAGACTTCTTGGGAGGTTATTTTGGGAGAGCTGTTTTCCAAAGCTGAGGGGACATCTGCCATGCTAAGCTAGGAAAGAAGAGAATGATGAGAAACTGCTACAGAATTTGCTTCATGACGATGCTGACTTGTTTTAAACAAAGTATTAAATAAGTACCTTGCCAGTTTCTACTGAATAAGAATATTGTCTTCTTTCTAGCAAGTCCAGCAGTTTCCATGCGACTGTTTGGAGACATGGACCTACAGAAGAATAAGTTATTGGGTTGGCCTCTCTATTGGGTGAAAATCACAAACCGTCTTCATCGTGTTGCACATTCTGGAGAAGTCTTACACCAGGGAAAACTGGAGGATCTTGACCTGCTCTGCCGCTGAGACCAGGATGCTCCGAGCCCTGAGCTTGATGCAAATGGCCAGTGTGAAGCCACTTCCTGTCCCCTGGTGACTCATGGCCAGGGAAGTGCTGGCATCCTGCTCTAGGAAGGGTCACTCGCCTGCCCTGCCCTGCAGGGAGGGTGAACACAAGGAGGTGGATGGAGCTGGGACAGTGACAGGAATTGCTGGACATGCAGAAAATAAGCAAGACTTTGCCAGGACTGCCATGACAGCTATGGCGAGATAAAGTGAAGCATAGGCAGCGCTGGTACCTGGATATGCTGCCTTCATCCCTTAGTGGAATTTGCTCTTGGGCTGTCTTGGGTGGACATCTGATGTGCTAAGCTGGGAGAACAGAGTATGATGTGCCCATTACAAAAGCTTAGAAACACCTCTCTGGCTGTTACTGTAGGCCTGCTATTACCCTAGGAGCTCTTGGCTTTCCACCTCGGTCATGCCTGTATTGGGCACACTTTCACCATGCACCAAATGAGGAAAAATGGCCCCATTCTCCTCAGCTGGGCTTATGGTCGCTGAAAGAGACTTATATTTGAGTGCGGGACAGAATGAGAAGGCAGGGAGATCCATATGGCTATAATACACTTCCTGGCTAATCCTCTGCTACTGTAAAATTCTGCACTTGCCACCTCCAACAACTTAATTCTGTTTGTGGAAGATGCTCTTAGATTTTTCAGGCCTTTCCTGAGCTCACCACACCACTTTTTCCAAATTACTACTAAACAACGATAGGGTAGTATACCTTGTTTTGGAAGTCGGTGCAGCCACAAGTTAATTATCACAAGCATAGGAAGATGATGCCTACTATCAGTACCTGTCTCATATCAATGCAATCTGTGTCTACGTGGCTAATGAAAGTCATTACGCTTTATGGGGCCTGAATGGCCAATGCCCTGTCCTTGTGGGTCAGAACTCTTGAAAACACAACTCTACCCTTGTCACAGAAAGCCACAAAATGAAGATCGTGGGTGGTTTTGCCTTCTATAGACACTTGGATGCCAGAAAACTCAGCAGAAAGCATCATACCTGCATAACCATACCAAGCTATGCATCTGGCAGAGAGAGAAGAAAAGTTTCTCACTTGTCAGCTTCTAAGAATGGAATTGGAAAATAGAGAGCAGAAAAGCTAAAGCATCAAAGAGTCCTGCAGACCCTGGCCTTTTGACTTAGGACTGTAATTCTCTACCTAGTATCTCCCAAAGCATGTCTTGAGGGCCTTTTCTGTGATGTGACCTCTGAGGAATGGGACGATCCTGGGATCGAGGCAAAAAGTTGTTAACTCTGACAGTAAACCTGCCTCATGAGGTCATGATAGGAACTATATAGGTTATATATTGTAAGAGTAATAAACTTCTTATTGCTATTGTATTTGGAGGGAAATCTTGGAGAAGAGCAAGCTTTGAGCAGTTCTGTAAAAGTACCAATTGGCTCCATCTGGAGGTGGCAGCTGAGATGACAGACATCATCAGGGCAAGAAGATTTTAAGTAGAGCTGAAAGCAGGGGAAGAATCTGCTCCTTAGCCCAGTGTTGAAGACTTGTCCACTATAGGCAGGTCTCCAATATTTTATGGCTTCTCTCTTCAAAAATAAAGATCACTGAGGATGTGATGGGTTTTGTGCATTTGTACCTTTGGAGTGGAGGGAATTTCTAGTCCTGTTCCCCTGCGGTTTTGCTGGAATGGTGATGTATTTCTCAGCGCTTCATGAGAGGAGGTGCTGAGTGAGACCTCACAGAGACCCTGTCCATCTGTCCCCAGCAGCCTGCATGACTCCTGCTCACCCAGTGAGTCCTGCAGGAAAACAGGAAGGTTGCAGTGGCAGTAAGCTAGCAGGCAAAATCCAACCAAACAAAATCCTCCAAACTGGCACTAGTTTGAAAAATTCAAGATTCCTACATGAGTCCAGGGCATGAGAAGTATCCAGATTCAGCTCAGATACAGAATAAAATCAGAGAATGGTCTGGGTTGAAAGGGATCTTTAAAGGTCATCTAATCCAATCCTCCTACAGTGACTAGCGGCATGTTCTACTAGATCAGATTGCTCAGAGCCCTGTCCAACAGTGCCTTGAATATTTCTGGGAATGGGGCATTTACAACCCCTCTGAACAATCTGGTCACTGTTATAGAGCTCCACATCTGAGTAGAGACGGACGATGGTGTTGGCCATGAAGGCCCATGGCTGCTACCTTTTTCCCTTCCCAGCGACATTCCTGCATTGAACTAGGTCACCAGTGCATTGGAGACCAACAGGATAATCATAGGGCCTGGATCTACACGTACATTTCATAGATGTTTAGTGCTCAGGCGTGAAGCAATGTGCCTGAATAAACACGTATGTGCACGAGAGCTCTTCTGTGTGTCCCTTAGCAGTGCTCAAAACTTCTGTGCTGAAGAACAAGTTTTGATTCTTCTTTTTTTAAGTCTTACTTTGCCAAAACCTGCGATGATACCTGTTTTATTTTCAAGTCCAGGACTCCAGTTACCTGCTTGCCACTTCTGCACAACCCCATTTCTCTTCAGCCAGGCATGACAAAAGCTTTACCTGTGCAGGGCGGATTGGCTGCAGCAGCTCCCGTGGGCGCTCTCACCCTCCTCCCATCCCCGTTGCAGGTGAGTGTTGCTCCTCTGGCCATCACTAACGGATGGCATACGCGGAATTGAGAAGTTTCCACTGTTCATGGCCACTGGAAGAGAGTAGCAGTGACCTGGAACCCTGATGCTCTGCCTCTACCCCAGCTTTAAGAACAAGGCCTGGTGACTGTTTTTCTCACTCCCTTGGATGTGCTGATCACCTGCTGGCATGAGGTTTTTCCTCCAGTATGTGGGCTGTTTTTTCGCATTTTTCTCTACTGGGTTTTTGATAGCATCTACCTGGACAGACTGCTGGATGGTGAATGCTGATGATTCCCTGGAGGTAAGATCGGGGTGAGGAGAGCCTGATCTTCAAAGAAAACATGTCCTAGAGAGAGTTTGGTTCACAGTATCATTGCTCCACTCTCATGTACATTTTCCCTGTTGTGCTGGATGAAAGTGGATGAAAATGAAATTAATTACTCTGGCAAGAGTAGGGGAAAAGTGGTATTTTGTGTAATTCTCTCTGCAAGACTTTATTATCTAGACTCTACCCTCAATAAGTTCAGGAAAGGTCTACAGGTTCTAGTTTCAAATATGCATGAACTTGAGTAAGGTTATTCTGCACCTTCAGCCTGCATGGATATTTTGGAGATGTTTCTAATTCTGAAGATTAGGCTTCTTGGTAGAAAAGTCCAACATATACACTTGTGCTTTTCAAGTATTTTTCTTTTCTAATAGAAATAGAGCTATAAGGCTAGCAGAAATTTATGGGGAGGATGTGGACTAGTGTCAGATCCAGCACTCAAAAATACCTTCTTGAAGTTGTGCAGGAATTCACACTCTCACGTTAGAGAAAGGTATTGGCAAAAGTAAATTGCAAATGGCAAGGAAGCAGAACGCTATACATATGCAAGCTGTGTCCCGGAGACTCCACACCCCAAACTGTCGCCGTTTCTCCAGCACTCGGTACTGCATGTTTGTATTTTTCTTGAGAAAGCAGCTAGCTCTTTCTGTACATTTAAGGGCTGAAGGTCCACAGTGTGGAAATCTGCTTTCTGGTAAACTGGATGCTTTATGCATTGAGGGTGAAACATCTTCCAAGACAGAGAGTTTGGCTGAATATACCAGGAGGAAACTTTCTATTTGCTATCCAATGTGGGAAACCAGAAGAGCTCCTCTGCACTCGTTGATTGCAATGCAACATTTAGCTGCATCACATCAAGTGATGAATTACCTGAGAGAAGGCGGCTAAAACTGATAACCATAAAAATACCTTTTTTTTTTCTCTCTGTCACAAGAAATCCCGTCAATCTGACTGCCAGTCCCACCCTGGAAGGTGGTTGTAGGTGTTGAGGAGATCACAGATCCAATGAAGCAAGGTTGCTGATGGTCAGTGTGTTTTCTCAGTAAGCCACTTTTCAGGGAAGCTAGTGTGGACCCACTGAAGCTTGCTGAGATATCACTCTTCATTCATCATCTTAATTTAGGAGATATTTTAGATTCATTTCAGGAAGCTGTCAATTGCCTGGAATCAGCTAAAGAGATCAGTAAAGCAAAGCGGATCTCAGGTTGTTCCATCATTTCCAAGAAAAACAGAAGAGGGAAACTCGATTGTTGAGCGAAGTGAGTGCAGGAAAGATCCAGTCCGTTACCCTGAGGCTACATAACCTTGTCTTCTTAGCACAAAGGCACCTGCGCTGGGCTGTCACAAAGTGCTCCATTAACACCCAGGTTGGTCATTAGCCGTCACTACTCTCACATTCCTGCTCTGAGTGTGAATACTAAATAATGGAGCGAAACGCCCCCAGCCTTAATACCTGACCGACAGATCTCCTTTAATGGCCCTAATGACTCACTGCCTCTCTAAACAGGGTTTGCAGGTAAACTGTCCATGGCCAGAAAGCAGCAGAGTCCACAGGAACTCCTGTATTCAGCTGGAAAAAGGGTAATTCAGGCAACTTTGATTTCAGGAGAAAGGAACTCCATCCTCCAGCATAGAAAGTTTCCTGGCTTTGACCCCGGCCCGCAGCAGCTGGGGAAGATGGAGCCCTCGCTGTGGTCCCGCTGGAGCGGAGCAGCCCAGGAGAAAGGGTCAAGGGAGCGCCCGGAGCAGCCGTCTCTGGAGGGGCTGCGAGGACCCGGCCAGTGCTTAGATCTTCCAGCCCCTCCTAGCCCCTTTAGAAACAACCAGGTCACGACAACACAGAAAGGGGTTTAAGCTGGTGCATTCCATGTGAGCATCAAGAAAAGCGTGGGTCAATTTTTACAGTGGTTTGTGCTGGAAAAAAAAGCATAATTTGCTTCCCAGCAAGCTCTGTGTTGTGTACACAGTCCCTCCCTGCTGCAGGCGGATTAAAAATATTACCACTACTGTTAAACGCTGCCTGGTTTACTCTCACACTGGGCTTGTAATCATCGTATGTTGGCATCATTTTACAGTGTGGTAAAAGTGTGACTAAAATCGCTCACATGTTTCTCTTCTGCATTTTCCCCAGAAGGGGAAGTGTGCGCTTGTTCTGTCATTTATTTTTTCTTTTTTTTGTATTAGGGTTATTTAATATTAATTATACATTATGCATAGGTTATAATTATATATATATTACAGTCATTATGCCGTTTGTGTTTTACATGCATACCTGTGTTAGGGAAAGCAGGTCGTGGCAATGTGTTTCATAATCAGTGTGGGAGATGAGTTTGGCCAGCTTCTTGGGGACTCCTTGCCTGGACCTGTGGAAGCTGGAGCAGATTTGCTATGGGAGGAAAGAGGTGATGGGGAATTAGTGCTACCAACAGGGTGTATGGGTCTAGCCATGGGATGGAGAAATCCATGCCTCACACAACACCCCAGCAAGCCCTGACCCCTCTCCCATTTACAGCAGAGTTCCCGTGTACCTGAGGGTCTGTGCTGCCTGTGTAAGGACAGATGCCCAAGGGTGGTTTCACAACCAAAAACAAACAGTGCACAAGGCAGAGGGGAGCAAAGGATGGCCAAAGATGTTAAGAGGTAGATAACAGAAACTGGAATGGCTCAGCAGTGTCTCAGGCCAGCTACAGGTTTTTTCTCGAACATCTGTTCCCATCCCTCCTGCACCAGGCAATGACATTTATCCCTGGCTGTGCACATGCTGCTTGGAGATGGGCTGATCCCTGCTGCTGCCTGTGTTCAGCACTAGCAGGAGTAGGTGGCAAATGAAACATCTCAAGAAGCAAAACATTTATCAAGCTATTTCTAGTCTGTTGTTTTTTTTTTCTTTGCAAGCTAGGCCATCACCACAACTCTTGCACCTTAAGACCTGTCTTTTGCTTGGAGGCTGACAAAGCCCAGAATCCTGTTAGTCTCTTTATAAATAATTTAGATGAAGATGCTGTTTGTAAGATTTAAAAAACAATACTAATGCGAGTAAGTGAGGAAATAACAGAGTATTAACTGAATACAGAGTAGTATAAATAAGCCTAGGGTGGTTTGGGAGGAACATGAAATGGTATAAATACAAATGGAACAAAATGTAATTTAATAAAAACATGCTAATTTCAAGGACAGCCTGAATAGTGGTAAATTAGGACAGAAGAGGAGCTGCAGATGGATTAAGAGGGTCACAATAAAAACTCACATCCAATGCAAATGTGCCAAATTGTTTTACATTGCACTGTTCTCTTGAAAAACACAGAATCAATGAAACCAGGTTTTTACAGCACTGCTTCTCTTTTTTTTTGGTGATATTTTTCATTAAACCTGCCCTGAAATTCTCAGGAATTGTAAGTAGTTTTCATCTTCATTAAACAAAATGTGTAGATTGTGTTCATTTGAGCATAAATGGTATCTTTTTCACCAGTCTGAAGTAGAGAGTCATTTTTTACTCAACTTTTATCCACAGTGCAGTATCACAGAGTAGGTGCACAGTTTGGCTCAGACATTACATTGTGGAGAAGATATTACGATTGGCTACGGATGTCAGTATATCCTGAATGAGACTTTATTAAGTGACTGAGATATGTTATTATCTGCTTTGTGATTTACACAGGGCAAGAAAAATGAATTTATTACATCATCTAAGCAAGCCCAGTTCCCTTCCCTATCTTGAAACCCATTCCATTAACCGCAGTGGGTGTCACTGGCAGCAGCAGGGCAGGCTGCAGTCTGAAGCTGCGCCGACATTAACTCTGCTCCTTGTATGAGCAATTCCAGGAATGTTTCAGAGGTGCTTGTTGCCATATTTGCATTGGTAATGAAAATATCTCCCATATTAAAATGATTTATGGAAGGCTGGGCTGAGAGTGGTATCTACAGCTCCAGGACAGCAGAGACGATTAGCCGTGATGCTACTGCCTGAGTCTGGATGTCTCGGCGATGAGTGTGGCTCGGGCACGCGTGGTCTCATAGCCAGCAGCACACCAGGAGCTCCAGGGCCAGAATCAGCACCGGCTTCCTCTCATTTTCCAGCCAGTGTTTATGACTGAGTCATCTGAGGGCAGCCCTCCACATGGTGCAGGGCTCACATCCACACCTCTGCTCTCCAGCAAAGCTCTCCTCTACCACACTGCGGACACCTCCCACTGCAGGAACTTGGCTCCTTGTGCAACGTCTGCCCTGCCAGTCATACTCCCCTCTGAGCTGCTGCTTCTTGGCAGGATGATGGTATATGGGGAGCATGGACAGAAAAGTCTCAAGTCATCTGGTCCGTAGCCCTGCCCAGCTCAGCCTAGACAAGCGGTTGGCAAGGAGTGATCAAACCTGCTCTTAGATTTCTCCTGTCAGCTACCCCCCAGATCCTTCCAGCAATATCCTTCAGAATTTTTAACCTTACCGATAGTAATTTTTTTTTTTCCTAATGTCTACTCTGAATTACTTTTTCTCTAATTTATATACTGTAGTAGGGACACATAAAACATTGTCCTTCTTCTCCATCCTGCTGCTTTTTTTCTTCTTCGAACTAAACAAATCTGGTTTGTTCTCAATGTAACTGGACCAGGATTTCTGTTGAAGGGCCTGGCTGACCATCTGTTATGTTGGTGGACATATTTGTTAAGTTATGGTCTTCTTTCTTTTCTCAACCCACAGGTGAGTACAAAATGCCGTGGCCTCTGGTGGGAATGTGTCACAAATGTTTTTGATGGGATCCAAACTTGTGATGAGTACGACTCCATCTTCGCCGAGCATCCTGGTATGTAAGAGTCAAAGATGTTTCTACAAGTGGTGGGTACACCTGAGTGTTGAAAAAAGAGCATCTGTTCTACTCAGTGACAGATGAAGTGGTGCACGTACATATTAGAGCAATGTTTCTTTTCTCAGTAAGGTATTACTCCCAAGGGAAGCTACAGAAACCTTTACCCCAGGAAGAAAAGTTCCCATGGGATCTGACCCCCTTACCCACCGACATTTCCATTCCTTGTGCATTAGGATGATCTGCTTTTGTCCTGCAGTGAAGCTGGTGCTGACCCGAGCCATGATGATCACAGCAGATATCCTGGCAGGATTTGGGTTTCTCTTCCTTGTCCTTGGACTGGACTGCGTGAAATTCCTTCCTGATGAACCTCTCATCAAGCTGCGCATTTGCCTGGTGTCTGGAATTACTTTGCTCATTGCAGGTATTCCTCCACTGTGTCCCCATCCCGCAAGATACCCTTTAGCAAAGTGGGAAAGCTTTAAAGCCTTCTCTTATTTGGGGAGAGGAGTCAGTGATTTGCTAGAGGGCAAACATGGAAGAAGGATCTGTATTTGCTTTGTTTGTGCAATATAGCTGCCTCTGTTCCCTGCCTGCCTCTAAAAGAACGTAGTTGAGTTTATCTGCTTTCATTTAATGTATCGACCAGATGACTTGGTTCTGAGTTGACTGACTTCCATTTACTGCTGTTTTACTGTGAAGAAGTCAGTGTTGTTGATAAGGCCTAAGAGATTTAATTGCTGAAGGATTAGAAAGTCCTGGTATCCTGGTTTGGTTCCTGGCTCTGGCACAGATTGTGTGACCTTGGGCAAGTCACTTAGCCTGAAATCTCTGCAGTCGATCTCTAATAAAAGGCTAATAACACATCTGACCCTCCTACGTGATAAATACTCAACTGACTGAGGTACTTTGCTGTTACGACCACTGAGAGAATTTTAAATGCAAAAATAGACAACTAACTAGGTACCAAGTAATTTAATTTGACATTATGCCAATATTGAATATCTACCTCTACTTCAGCGTAAGCAGATTTAACACACAACTCACCCCAGCTACCAGGAGCACATGTAAAACACTTTGAGAGGTTTTTTTAAACATCCTCCACTCACCTCTTAAAGTTTGTCTAAAAAACACTGTCAACGTTCTGAAAGTCAAAACAGATTAGAAAATCCAGTTCCTGAAGCAACTTTACAACAAGTTGATAAACAAGCTGACAAGGGAGGAACTTTCTGCCTTTTACTGCAAAACCCTGCATGCTGCCAGCTGGTACTGCTGGTGCCTGTGCCAAGCTGCGAGGCACAGACTCTGCCTGACAGTGCCACAGCTGATACCAGTAGGAATCAGAGTGAATTCGCCAGTGTGACTGGATTGAGATAGAAAGAGCCAAAACCCATCCATCCTAAAGTCTTTGGGCTATAGCTCCAGATTTTATATTTGTGATCTCCTCATAGTCCATCTGGGAGCTCTGTGTGGCCCCTCCCTCCTGTCCTGCAGGTCTCCCAGGCATTACCGGCTCGGTGTGGTACGCTGTTGATGTCTACGTGGAGCGCTCCTCTCTGGTCTTCCACAACGTGTTTCTGGGCATCCAGTACAAGTTTGGCTGGTCGTGCTGGCTCGGCATGGCGGGGTCACTTGGCTGTTTCTTATCCGGGGCCTTGCTCACCTGCTGCATGTATCTCTTCAGAGGTGAGGAACCATGACATGGCTGAAAAGCAATCTAGAGATAGAGCCATCACTCAGGGCCTGCTACAGGCATATAGGGTGGGAAAAGTCCTTCATGAACATTCTTTGGGATGGGTGCTCATTTCTAGTAACAATATCTTCAGCTGTAAAATGGAAATAGTGTTATTTCAGCAGCTCTAGAAAGAGCATCAAGGCATTCAGGGGGGAGCTGAGGTAGAAGTATAACATAAAATGTGTTATTATATCATATCTTGGAGGGCTACTTTCTCTGCATTTTGAGCCTTTGCAGCTAAAAGTCACGAAGCACTCATTAGCAGATCCTATTTCTCTTCCTGTGCTTCACAGAGACCAGCTCTGGAAGATTCCACTCTGCTTACTCCTTGAGGAAAGGCTATTCCTCAGCTAGGACAATTGTAACAAACGTGCATTTGCCATCCTCTCAAACAGCTACTGCCAAAATGTATGCAGTGGACACAAGAGTGTGAGGAGGAGGTGAGTGCTCCTGAAAGAGCTCTACTTCTATTTACAGTGGATTGCACAGAGACCCAAACTCTTGTGGTTGTGATACAGATGCAGAGTTAAATTTCAAGGATGCTACAATGTTTGCGCTACGAGAGCTTAAAATGAAAACCTTCCTTCAAGAAAACAATCTCTGAGGAGATCTTGGTTTAGGGATTCCTGTTGTCTTGAGAGCTGCGGCTGGGTGCATAAGCATGGACTGAAATCACCAACACAAACTCTTTCAGCATTTGGCTCAACGCTATCAGCACAAGTAAGATAAATCAGCTGCTCCTGGATCAGACCCCAGTGTTCAGCATGAAGATCCCCCAACTGTAAGGTGGATCTGTTCTGTGTCTGGCAATGTGTCGACAGAACATACAAAGCAGAAAATAAAGGTGAAGAGAGGGACTGATCGCCTGGCCAACATCTGGACCCCGTGCACCCAGCATGAGGGTCTGCTGCTCTTAAAGGTGGCTGGAGAATTCAGCAGAAAATAAAGATGTTAAATGACTGGCCCACTTTTTGGCACATAAACCTCTGTACTGAGGAAACACTGCAAATTCAGGTGTATTCTTCCCTGCAAAACACATTCCTTCGCAGTAAGTGTTAAAATGGACATCGAAGATGCTGCAGACTCACTGGGATCGGGAAATTGTCAGTTTCTTTCTACTTTGTAAAAATTTTGCCTGGACAAAGTCAGTGAAGATCCAAGATCTGACCTTGTTCATGACCGTATATCTATACCAGCTAGAAACTGCGATAAAGAACAGTAAAATCTATTGTTGCTTTCCATCAAAAGGTATTTAAATCCGGTTCAGGATTGCTTTCCCCTGCTGCACGCCAAACTGCCGTAGGCTGGGTGAGGCTAGAGCATCAGCCATGTCTTCACAAGGGTTGGTGAAAAAAATTCAGTACGTTTTAACATGTTCCCTAAGGATGGATGCGAAAGTTCTTCCATGCCGTTAACAGAAAGAGAAGCTGAGACACAGTTTTCTTTGGGTTGGTAGGAACTGCCCAAAGATGAGAGGCTGAGATCTCTCACAGATTACCCTGGAAGCAGCATCTTGTGCTGCAGCACAGAACTGATCAGCAATGTTAAAACATAACCCAATCCTGACATGGCTCCTAATCAAATAACGCTCAGGCCTGGGACAGACGGGACAATAGGAAGTCCATATGGCTTTGCTATGGACCCAAGCACCTCCACAAAGCTCAGACTGTAATGTAACCATCTCAGCAGGAGCCCTCATAGCAGCACTGCTGCCCTGGCAAGGGAGGCTTCGTGCCTGCAGAGTTCATGCTGCTTTGGTTGGCAGACGTTTATCTTAGCCAAACTGAAAGCAACTTCTTGCCAACAGATGAGCTGTACTGAACAGATGTAAGCACAGTAGGAGAAGTGACAGAGGCTTTTTTGCAAAGTCCTGAGAGACAAGGAGTACAAGACTTATGAGCGGTGTGATGAATTCACAGATAATACCAAGAATGCACAAAGAGATCTGGAGGTGATAGGAATTTCTGCCTGGTAGTGCAGGAAGCTGCATCCAGAGCTTTTTTTTAAAAAAAAACTGTTTCACAGCTCTTTCAGAAACATGTATTTTCTGTGTTTTTTGCGGGGCAGAAGAGCTGGCAATGATACATTGCACTGGGGTGCAGAAGCACTGGGGACATTTTGGGGCTTAGCTCCTGTGCCGAGCCCCTGCGCACCTGCTCCCCTGCTCCTTAAGGGACACACCAGCGAGGAGAGAGAGGGTGAACTCCTTGCAGAAGCAGAGCTGTGCTCAGTGCCTGCTCCAACACCTATGTCCATGCTCACCTCCAGAGGGGCAAATGCTCCCTCAACCACTCTAAGGGAGGAAAGATGCTGCAGTGCTGCTGGCTGCCCCAACCTGACTCACCCAGTGCAGAGACACTCGTTGGGAGGACATACTGAGCTAAGACATCATCATCTCTCGGACCAAAATTCTGAATCAAATCCTTCACAGACTATGCAGCCAGTACGTTAGCCCTCCCCATCAACACAGGGATTCCCACCAACCTCTAGCTTTTTCTGAGGCATAAAGATGATCTCTTGCTGGGAAGATTTATTAGGCAGAGAAGAAATAGTCTGGTATTGCCTGCTAATGCAGGTGTAATGCAGATCTCAGACCATTGACCTCTCCTGTTCTTTTCCTCCAGTATACTGTAGTTGAGGAGACTTTCGGGCCCTTGTCCTAATTGTCTTCTTCTTGGTTTAGGGTGGTGGGAGCTGTTTTGGGACTTGCAACACATGGGTCACACCAAACAGTGGCTCAGTGGGCACTTCAGGCTTGAATGTCTATGCCCTGATCAGGACTGAACATAAAGGATCGGTCTCATTAGTCCCTCCAGCCCTGTGCTCCTCCTGAGGGTACACAAATAAGGCACATATGTACCCCAAATACTGCCTTAACTCTGGGTCCATCATCCTCAAACACACTTTGCGTGCAATGAACGTACATACAAATATTCTTTGCATACAAAGAATGTTGCATAAACATTTGTGAGCCTTTCTCTTCTTCAGTATCTATGTAGAATAAGGGTTAATTCTTTAATCATACTCCTGTTCTAGCCACAGTCTACAGTAGCTTTTGAGGAGCTATCTCCTACACAAGAGCACTAGGAAAAGGTCACAGCAATCCTTAGGTTTGTCAGGTTAACGTTTTGTAACAACCAGTTCAACACTGCATTGCTTCATTATTCAAATCCTATTGACAGTCTATCTGATGTTTTGATCACTTGTTAATATTTAATTGTTAATTAACTGTTTGATTTATTTCTGACTCTAATTTAGTGACTGCAGTATTCTCTCCTCATTAGCTCATTACCATGCCACAATGCAGATCTATTTTAGTTGGTTGTTTATTCATTAGCAAGAAACCTCCCAGAAAGTACACAGGACTTATTTATTTCTTTCAAAATCACAACCAGTCCCTAAGGCTAAATACGTTGCAGGTGAGCTCAGATGTTAAGGTATTTCCTTAATACCTACCTACATTCCATTCAGCAGCAGCTCAGCCAGGTATGACAATAGACTGACTCTACCTTCCTGATGGCCATTGATGGCTTACCAAGGAGGCTCTTTGCTCAGACGCAGTTTCCAGCTGAGGCCCAGCATTTAATCCTTCAGTGCCAACAGCCTTTTAGCCTTCTCCAGACTTTTACTACCTTCTGAGGGATATTTTTGTACGATTGGGCTTCTCAGTCTTGTTTCATTTCCCAGGGTAAAGGCAGAGTCAGGGACTTAGCTGAGAACTGAAACTCCCACATTTCCTCCCTGCTACACTTGACTCATGGTGTCTCCTTGAACCTGGGACTCCTCATTGTACCCTCCATGAACAGCTCAGAGCAGTCTGCCAGGGCTCCGGTAGGTTATGGAAAATAGCAAAGTCTTGTAGGTAAGCTCTTTGCTAAGTTGATTTCATCCCTTACAAATAGGTATTGATTTCCCATTTTGATATATGCAAGAGAGAGAATAAAACAATGACAGCTGCGATGGCTCTCCTTTCCTGCATGGAATTTTTCATCCTCTCATTATCTCAATCAGCCTTGTTCATAAAGGCTTTTAATAACTCTTGCTCTAATTAGGACTCACTCTTTCTGTGACCTGCTGAACTAGACTAAACTATCTCCTACTGCAGCTGCACAAATATTTTCCAAAATGCGGACATGTACATCATAATGTGATTTTGTGTGAATTCAGTAGATCTGAACAATTATTTTCAGCAGATAAGAATGTTACTTCAGAATTCTGGTTTCCTTACATATTGTAACCCTTATGAAATTTAATAAATGCAGTTGTCTTTGAGCCTTGTGTTTCTCTAACCCACATCCAAGCTTTGACAGGTGGCCTGCTCTGACTCTGGTGAGGGAAATCCCTGCTCTCCTGCAACAACACACAAAAGGCAGCAGCACAAACAGGAGCAGCCCTGGGGAAAGTGGAGTGTGATTTCAGAGGCTGCTCAGACCTTTGCCAGTAGCTGCAGATCCGAAACCCCAGCCATAGCCTTTATCTCCAATGTAGACACACCTACTTATAGTCATTTTATAAACTTTCCAAGAGAGAAAAGTAGAATTCCACCAAGAAAGTGAGGAGGCTGAGGCTGGATCCCCACACTTTGCTGTTCTGCATCTGTCAAATATTGTTGGCAAGTGATTAATGACCGAAATACTCGGTCCAAGCACTTTTACATGGAGGGGAGGACAATTTTCTCCTGGTAGCTCTTGAGTCCCTGCTGCAACATGCCTTTAAGGCAACTTTCCTTTGAAAGAAAAGAGCTAGACTTGTGCCATCTAGTGACCCGAAAGTACATCTGCCTTCTAGCATTTTCTGAGCTTTTCTAGAGTAGTCTGCCATTTCTTCTCAAAGTCAGCAGGAAGTGTAAGTCAAAGGATGAGTGGCAGCCAGAGGGTCACAGCAGAACAAGTGTTCTTCCAAAGTAGACACAATTCCTAAGGTGATGAATTATAAAGAAATGGCTCATCTTTCCTTATAACCCTGGAACCATCAGCCAAACTGCATGAATCGTCCTCATTAAGGACTGATTGCTTACAAAAGCATAAGAAATGAGGCAAAATCTCTGCTTTTGTAAGAATGGGAACACAGGTTTGAAGAAACCTTGTTGACTTTGCTGGAGCACCTGGGAGTAAGGGGGCAGGCTGGGAGAAGTAACTTTCGTAGGCAATGGTAGGCCAAAGGGGCCATCCCATGCAGAAGGAAGGAACCCATCCCTTTCTCCATTTGAATGATCAGGAAGCCAAGGACCAGGGCAGTGCCTACTGAGCTTCCTCTCAGGGCACTCTCCTTCCCCGCTCCAAGCCAGCAGCAAGATCAGCTTAGGCCCCTGCCGAGCAAGTACGTGCAAACTCTTCTTGAAGATGGGTCCTGGTCTTCAGCAATTTTTGGAAGTACTCATGGCTTCTGTCATGTTGCAGAAATACCACCACACACAGGTTCTTCCGTGCTGGTGATGCCAGATGGAGCCTAATTTTGTCACAGACACTAGGTTTCTTTACTATAAGTCACTTGACACAATTTTGATGGAATAATTTTATTCCTTTTTTGAATAATTAAAGCACCCTAAACATGAAGCTGAATTCACGCTAGGAGCACAGAAACACAAGCCTGTTCCCACGAATGTTTCTACAAGAGCAGCAGCCTCCTGGGTGCGCTGCCGAAAGCCTCGCTTGCCCTCTGTTGGGTGGCTGTGGAAGGATTTGCTGCCTCGGTAACAAGTGCCGTTTGCTGGACCTGGTGAAGGAGGGATGCGGAGTGATGGAGGCATTGAAATCAGAGCAGTCCTTGCTTGTTAGCCTCTCCAGCCACCTGATTAGAAGGCGACATTCGATAAAATTAAAGGCCGCAATTTACTTAGAGCTAAGCAATTTAATAAGCGGGAGCTGGTAACGTTTTATGCAGCATATAATGTGGACAACCTGTGGAGTTCATTTCCATGGAGTGGGCACTGAAGCAAATGCAGTGTGTAGGTGGGAAGGAAGTGATGGCTGATTTAATGCCCACTAGCAGGCTATGCAAGCTGAAGTGACAAACATAATCAAATCTCATGCTTCAGGGCATAAATTGAAGGGGTTGTGTAGTGGAAGCTGTTATGTATATAAAAGGCCTGATTCTGAGAGGTGCTGATCTCCTGCAAATCACACTAAGCTCAGCCAGTGAAAGGATGGTCAGGAATTGCTTGGCTTCTCCGCTGGCTGAGTCTGTACTTGCTAATTTTCCTTATTAATAAACTGTAATATTTTAGCCTGCTGGCACAAACATTCATTTTGCCACAGTAACATTTATTTCTTTTCTCGCAAGAGTCAAACATTAAAGCTGCTTCTAAAATAAGATTTTATGGAGATAATTTGTGGTGGTGCTGGTAGAGAATTTGTCTCTCAAAATATGCTATAATTCTTTATGTAGTGAAGGTGCTTATATAGCCTCATTATGAGAATATGTGAGCACTTCATAACCTTTCCTGGATTTATCTTCCCAGGTTCCTTCCTGAGCAGGGGAGTTGGCACTAAGCCCATTTAACAAGTGGGAAGCTGCTCTCTGAAGCAGGCTGTGGGCTTCCATTAATCTTTTGGGGTACCTAGGATGGACCCAGCTGCCCCCTTTGTGAACTCGTTGATCCCCAAGCATGTGATGCACGGTACTAAGTGTGATATTTACCTTCTGCACCAAGGGTGAGTCTGAGTGCAGCCCCCGGCCCTTGCCATTGAGAGAGCAAGGGTAAAGAGGTCAGTCAGGATGAATCCAGCCTTCAGTGACCTGCCCATGACAAACAAAGGAAATCTTTGCTTTCATCTGGAATCTGGCTAAGGGGGAAGTTCGGCATCTTTCCTCTGTAATTTGAGAGCTAGGCCAGCTAATACCTCCTAGGATTGGTTTAGGTACGGCTGATCCAGCTTGGGTATAAGGCAGTCTTCTTGAAGCCTTCTTCCACCCTGCCTGCAGTGGCCACTTCGAAGAAAATGACAGTCTTTAGCCTAAAAAAACCCATTCTGTAGCCTAGCATTAAATACATCACGCCATAATCTATGTCTGTGGGCAACTGACATGTGGGTCCTGGGACATTCAAATTCTGTAGGTCTGCAATGCTAGAGCAAGTGTAGCTGGGGATAGTCACCATGAAATTAAGAACAGCTCAAATGAGCAAACTCCCCCCCTTTTTTTTTGTGCTCTGTAATCAACTCCTGCCACCGCTACTCCCCCTCTAGTCCCCATCTCTTGCTTTCCCTCCCTGGCCATAAATTTGATGCCTTTTGCACTAGACAAATCTGATATGCTGTGCTAAATATTTTAAATGTGGCAAATGATCCTTCATCTCAGAGTGACATGATTGCATTACAATGTCTTAGAACAACATGACTTTGCCAGAGGGTGTTTGTCGGCACGATGCCAAGTGAAGGAGGCAGCCCAAGTTTGAGAAGTAACTATCAAGTCATTTATCAACATTCAGTCCTAAAACACACAGGGCTGCACCAGCTCAAGAGACCTTAGAGAGATAAATCTGGAGGCTGAGCCAGAAGCCCTGAATACAAACAGACCTTTAAGGGAGATTTTCAAAATCCAGAGCCCTATCAAAACGTCAAGCTGAGCTCCTGTGACAGATTCAACACATGCTGTGGGCATTTATTTTGTTGCATTTGTGTCCCCTTTTAGGTTCAGAAGAAAGACGTGTTGCTTTTCAGTCTCTTGGTCAGCCTGTGGAAAGGGCTGATTTGATCTCACATTGCTGTAGCATAATGGAAAATCTCCAATGAAACAAGCAGAATTGCAGAAAGCCAACATGTGGCATCTAGAGCTTGTTTTCCTTCATAATATCCTCATAGGATGGAGGCAACTCAGTTCCCCCAATGCTGAATGGTGAGGCAGGAGAAGGCGACATCTCCACAGTCATGCAGGGGCTCGGAGATCTGGAGAATGGGCACTGATGCACTTCACTTGCTGAAAAAAAAGCAAAGCCATAACTGTGTAGCAGACGAGATGAAGAGCAAGCATGGGAGTCAGAGGGATGAGCAAGCGAGGAGCTGCCAAACCACTTGGAAACAAGAAAGGCATGGATGTAATTTTTGAAGCGTGGCATCACAAAGCCTCTCACTGCAAACACTAGACACAAGAAGTGAGAACAGAGGAATGTGGGTGGGTTTGGGATGGGTCATCTCTGTGGAGACACTGTCCTTCACCATCCCAGAAAGCAGACATTACCTCCTCTGGGAAGGGCCTAATCTAATCACAGAATTAGCTGTATTCTTCTTGGAGGGACTGTTGTCTGGCCCAGCAAGCTGATGCTGGTAATACTCCAGGTCAGTTCGAGGTGCTACACACAGTTGTTATAGCCCAGTCGTCAAAAGTCTAGGTGCTCCTGAGGAAATGTTGAGGGTGGCTACCACGATGAAGAACACCCACCAACATAACTTTTGACAGACCCTGGGGTGTATCAGCCCGTTGAGCTGCCTGCTAAGGTGGCTCAAGTAGACTGATGAGGTCTTGCCTGAGTGAGAAATTCAGGTCATGTGTTAGAAAGTGCTGCCTGATCCCAGTTGGTGCCTGTGGCTGCGTGTATTAGGCTGCTGAGTGCCCGGGCACTCCACAGTCCAAACATCCCCCCAGGATACCTAAGCTGGGCACCCCACTGTTCACCAGAAACATAGCACCCAGCTGCAGCCCAGCTCCCACTCAAGCCTGGCCACCTCTTACTGGGTAACGGATGGCTCATGGAAAGCCCACTGGGGCCAGTGGCACCTTGCGGCACGTAGGGAAAGAACTAACCACAAAAGGCATCGGAGCCACTGAGCGCGAAGACGGCCAGGGTGCGTCGGTGGGGGAGGCAGCTCCGCCGCTTCAGCCAGCACTGCAGGCAGCAGCAGATCCCGCAGGACAGCAGCAAGGCCAGGAAAAACAGAATCACGAACCTGAGGCAGAGGCAGCAGGGGAGGAACAGCATCATCACCATTTGTGGGCAGCACAGACAGATGGCCGCATGTCTTCAAATTAACATATTCATTAACATCTTTTGGAAATAGTAGTTAGATGTTGTGGTTTCCCCATCAGCATACCGGACATGATCAAAGTCCCTGGAAACCAATGGCTCAATGCTGAGGGCTCAGTGCTGAGTGCTGGCTGGAAATTCAAACGTTTCCCCCCAAAACCATTCATTGGTTTTGCCCAGCTCAGTTGTCAGCGTACAGTGAGGAGGATATGGATAAATGATTCCCATTAGTCAGTAAAGAGAGAACACAGGGACAGCCCAGGAGCAATGCTCTCTAGCTATCAGTCTCTCTTAATGCCTTTCTCTCTATATATCCATCAAAGAATCCTAGATGCCATTTTTCTCTCTAAAACAGATCTGAAACTTACCACACATACCAGCTGCTAAAGTTTTCATCGCTCTGCCCGAAGCACCTAACAAGGGAATAATAAACGGAACTTTCACTCCAGCACACCGGCTCCAATCCACGTGTACCCACACAAAGAAAAGCATCATTGGTAAGAAGATTCAGAAGTTTTCCTCTACCAAAGGAAAGCAGATGAAGATGATGAAGCAGCGTGCAACTGGTCTGTCTTTCAACACCGGCACCCAACAGCAGTGTTGTTACTGAGAACGCAAAGGGTTGCCAGCCTCCCTTTCCTTTTTTGGAAGAAAACCAGCCCTTTTCTGAAAGCCCTCATTCCTCTGCCATGCCAGTGTGCTGGGCAGGAGCACAGCATCTTCGACAGAGCCCGAGGTGGGAGCAGCCACGGGTGCGAAAACAGAGAGCCACACTCACCTCTCGTCAAGCTCACAGTCCGACTCAGAGTCTGCGAACTGAAAATACACACAGAGATCAGACAGGGCAGATATGTGTTGCATTTTTTTCCTTGTAATTTACCACTGTAATTACTGATCTTAGAGTGGGAAGTTGGAGAGGAAGAGCCATATAGGTGCTGGCTTCTGCAGGGATGAAAACCAGACCTCTCCCTAGAGACCACAGGGCTGAGCTCTCACCTCTGCGTGTCTCTGGTCTGAACTAGTCTGTATTGAAACCAGTGGATAACCTCGCAGAGAGCTCGATAAATTCAATAGTTTGCAGATGAAAGATAGGCCAAGGGGAAAGCGTTTCTTTTGATGTGAAAGAGGGAAGGACAAGAACAGGGAGACATAAGCAGGTGTCAGAGACCTGTTTGCAGAACTGAGCTTTGCTATTCAGAAATGTCTGCTGAAAATGTACCGTGACCAAATGCTTGGTCTTTAGCTTATTTTCCAGTAGCTAATTATGAATGTACTGTACATTGGAGCTGTTTTGACCAGATATGTGCTCTGCCCAGCATTTCTCTGTTTTCAGAAATAGTGG
The DNA here is from genome assembly GCA_013396935.1 of Baryphthengus martii. Classification (NCBI taxonomy): domain Eukaryota; kingdom Metazoa; phylum Chordata; class Aves; order Coraciiformes; family Momotidae; genus Baryphthengus; species Baryphthengus martii. The sequence goes on from VWZK01001567.1 coordinate 1,002,225, forward strand.
TGCATCATTCCCAGAGTCAGGTTTCAAGTATTGCAAATATGTGAACCTGAAACTTGTTTTTCAGGTATATTCTCTACTTTCTGCTCAAGCAAGTTTATTTTTGCAAGCCTTGTTGATCTTAGATTCAGTTTCAGATTATCTGGGCAAAAAAGTAACCGGAGTGGTTCAGTAGTATGATTGAATCAAATACAATACAATTTTTGGCTGATGTGTGTGGGTGTGTTGTAACACTTGCCCAGCTTTACTACAAAAAAGCCTTCAGATCAGGTATAGAATTGCAATAACACTGGGAAGCAGAATGAGCAGGATGGAAGAATTTAGATCTGTTTCTTGGAGAAAACTCTTAGAAGGCAATTTGCAAATCTTTACTTCAGATTTCCTTCTGTGTATATCCAAAACATGCAGAGTTGTCTGTGTTTCTCTGAGCCAAACTGTAAAGCTCTGTTCTGTATTAGAAATTTGTATCAAATATGTATAATTGAGAGATGTCATGTTACATCTCTAATTAATGGGATTTATTTGTAAGGATTTTGTTGTGCAAAGCTTGTGTCACTGTAAACAGCAAGTTTACTCCACAGATCTCTGTAACATGTCTGATCCTGTGCACACACTGCCTTTTGGTCCCTAGTTTCACCAGATGTCTTTAGGTATAATAAGTCTTTTATATCTATCAAATTTCACAAGCGGTTGAAACCCAAATAAGGAATAGAGAAAAAGACAGAACCAGAATCTTCAGGCGTATCCTTTTAAAATGCAGCTACTTTACCACGTCACACCCTAGTGCAGAATATTTTGATGTTTTTCTTTTCACTTCAACTGATTATTAGAACAACAGGTCAAAACCAGACAGCTGATTGCTGTGATTACGTGTGCCCTGAGTATTCTTCATGGCTGAACGGCAACTTCTGGACACTCTTTTATCACCCTTCAAACTACCTCAGCGTAGTTAAACTGCAGCAAAGTGCATCTGCTCTGAGGCAGTAATTTATCAATGCAGCCAAACACCCACCTGTGCTGCTCAAGACCCATGCTCTTCCATTTCAACAGCCCTACACAGAATAAAGGATTAAGGCAATTACGTTTTCTCTGTGTTAGCTGGAGCTGTTGTGAACATTAAATCCTCCCCAAATTCATCAGGCCCTTAAAAAATGCTTCACAAAAAAACCAAAAAGGGCTGAGGACTAAATTCTATAAAAGTTAAAATCTCCCACCCACAAAAGCCCTAAAATCAGGCTGGTCTCAGTGAAGGATTTGGTTACCTGGAAGAAGGTTAAACACAGAACTCCAATTCCTGTGATCCATGAAGCGAAGCACAAAGCTCCAGGTCTCTGCATCACTAGCTGGAAAATTTGTGGGAAGAGCTTTGTTTGCAGCAATGTTTTACCTTCTGTAATTTGGAGCTTTTAAAACTTCTTTGCACATTGTGCCTTCAGCGAGAAAACACGTTACCCAATGATTTCCTGCGCTTCAGAAATTACCGCTAGACAAGTAACGAATCTGGGTTTGCATGGACACACACAAATGGCTGCTAGAAGTTAAAGGAACACTAGTTTAAGGTCAGCACCTTGCAGTTGTTTCAGTATTTTCATAGCTGTTCACAAATTCCTGTTGCTGAAGCTTGGTTCCATATTAACCCACGGCTGTATTTAACAGGACCTGCTACAAAGAATCACTGCACGCGGTATTGTGAGGCCATGCTTTCATTACTTGCTGCCTTCAGCTGCAACTCTGGCATTATAGAAAAAGAAGAACTGCTTCCAAACATCTCCTGTGCACTGTGCCTACCACCTCAAATAAGCACCAAGGATGAAGGAAACTCTTCCAAGCCTGAGACAGCCAGATGCTGGTGGTCCAGCACCTCTACTGCTGTTACGCAGCTGCCAGGGGTTGGTTTGCTAGAAAAATGCGTCAGAAAAAACACGCATCCCAATGGTTCTCACATGGGGTACAAAATTTCATTGCACAATATAAGAACTGATTTGATCCTAATGGATACACCCAGGTAACGTAGTTAAATCAGTGGAAAATGTTTTGCATCGTAGCACCGATCACCGCAGAACGGACAATCCCGGGTTGTTCGGCAGTCAGTAATAGATTGTCACTGAAGTTTACAGCCCGTGGCTGAAATGCACCATTAACTACACTTCTTCCAGATTTAACACAAAGGGTGTTGCCATGAATATGTTTAGCCGTCGCTCCAAAAGTTAAGCATTATGTTGTGATGCCATTACTTCAGTAATGATTGACAAAGCCAAGCTGTTCTTGAGATACACCTCTGTGGCTTCGCTTCAAAGAAAAGGTCAAGAAGTCTAACCAACTCTGCTACACACACTCACCTCAGGTTTGTTATATATTGTTAAAGTCTTGCATAAACCCAGACCAAACCATGGTGTTCTCAAATGTTTACTTTCAGCTCGCTACTAATTAAAGGCAAGCTTCTGAAATAAGGCCCTCTGAGAAAGCATCTCTCATGCACATGCTACACAATATAAATGGTCAGAATGTGTTGGTGTCTTGGTTCAGACCAATCCTTCTCAATTTTGTCTAAGAGTAAATTGTCAAACCAATTTTCTTAAAAAAATAATCTCCTGCAGTATAAAAACATGCACAACCTTGCTGACAACCTTGTGACTCTTCCAATTTCAGGCTTCAAAGAGATCATCCATCAGTGAACTAATTTCAGATTTCTCCCTCTGACAATTACTTCCCTCATGCCAGCACCCAGGGTACTTCCAATTTAGAGCTACCAAACGGATCATCCCCAGTATTCTGGGGGGTCGGTATGATAATGAGTTCCTGTTACTGAAAAATAACACATAGCATCTATTCTGGGTCTACTTCTATAAAAAAAGGGGCAAGAATTGAATTCTGCCGCTGCTCAGCTTCCCGATCTTGAGGCAGACTTTGAAGTTTTCCATTGGTTGGTCCCAAACGGAGGTTTCAAGTGCTGGTGGCAATTTGTGGAGCTTGTCCCTGTATTCACAGTAATGACGTTGAGAGGAGGGAGAGCTGGCTAAGAGAGGCTCCACAAACAGCCCTGTCTTTTGCGGCAGGTGTGATTCCAATACTGAAAAGAACTGCTGCTTCAGCAGGAAAACTCCTTCTCCATGATCTGCTGAGCAGCTTGAATATATAGATGCAATAAACAGCCCCAGAACTTGCTCTAAGGCAGCAAGGACCTGACACCAGAAGCCCACAGGAGCTTTGTACCAAAACCTACAGCCGGTTGTGACCCCTCCTGCCGTCTCCCTGCCTACTGCAACATTGCTGCCTCTGGGGTTTTGCAATACCAAAACACTCATCTTTTGGGTAGCTCGTGTCCAGGGGTTATTTCCAGTCTGAGGGAATTTTCTAGGCTTTTTGTCATTCCTCCCACGAGGAGATACATGCACACATTTATATACACATGTGAAATACATCCTTCCCCTGATCCACTTACTGATGAAAAGTTTGGTACCTCTTGCCTCCTCGATCAAATATATCCATCTCATCGGTGGACTTGGGAGGCCGTTCTCTGATAGATTTTAACTCATGGCCATTAGATTAAAAATCTGTTACTTCTTCATCACCTTATGTCGTTGCTAGGTGACAAATGCATCTCCCAGGCAGCAACAGGGACTATTGCAACATCCAGCAATTTATGATTGTCTATTATGTCTTTGCCTAAAGTGCCTAGTCCTTTCGATGGCAGTTGATGTGCAGTTCTAGGATCATCCAAAGGGTTGACAGTTGCCACAGAAACCACCCCTGCCAGGGGCTGGTTCTTGCTGAGCTTCATGAAAGGGGATGCAAGACTGGGAGACAAGAGGAACTTGGGAGAAGCTGATTTAACTTGCCAGGTCTGATGAGGCTGAGGTTGTATTAGGAGTCTGAATTTCAGGACCTGAACTCATTCTTCTATGTATGTGCACTAGGAGTGATGGCCTTTGCTGGCTTGAGTGTCATACAATAATTTTCACTCGTGCTTTTCATTTGAGCCAAAGTTTCAAGGAACACCTTGGGAACCTCTGGATTCTGGTGAGAGTGGGAGGGAATTTACTGGCAAACAGGAGCCCACACAGAGCCCCTGGCAGCTCATAAGCACAGCTAGCAGTTTAAACTTGTTTAGAACTCTTACTTAGCTGCCTTCAGAACATTTGATAGCTGCTAAAGATGACTTTTGGGAAAGCAATCACTTTGCTAAGCACTGACCAGTCTCCCAGTAGAGTACAGAATGGGACTGTGAAAGACTTTTCCAGAAGGAAGCAAGAAAGGAGAGTGGCAGGAGGAGAGGTAAGACAGGGAAGGACATAGGACAGGATGGAGAACACATAGATGTGATATGGGAGAGAGACAAGGAAACAGGGCAGCACTGCTCCCTACGTTAAGGTCAACTGACAAATTAAAGCATGTGTTGGCTTTTTTTATGTTGTAGGGTTTTCACCTCACCACAGTCAATTTTTCCTCCAGCCCATGCCTGCTGGGAGATCTCTCCTCCCTACTCAACTTCACCACTGTGCCTGGCTCAATCTTTGCTTTTGCTTTTGCAGCTACATCCTCAGTGTCTGGGCTCAGCTGCAATCAATCATTCCGCCAAGCCTGGCCTGGGAAGACTCAGGGCAAGTAAATTGAGTGTAGCCTAAGAGAAAGGTAACAGGGAGGACTGAGGATCGAACATTGCCTTTCTGCAATAGGAGAACTAGGGCAGTTTCAGTCTTACCCTCACAAAATGAAAGCTGCTGCAAGGAGCAGCTTGCTCCCTACAAACACACTGAGATGAATAAATCCATCGCCAGGGAGAGCTGTTTAAGTTAATGGCCAGTGCTGGCATGGGAACAAATGGGAGCAAACTAGCCATGAATAAACTGAGGCTGGAAATTCAAAGAAGGTTTGCCCCATCCGGAGCAGTGAGGTTGTGCAGCAGCTTGTCCGTGGGAGGAGTGTGGGCATGAAACCAAATGGCTCTCAGGATGGAAGTCATCGAGCTCTCACAGGGGATGTAACCACATCAGAAGGACTTGCTGACCCAGCGAGTCCTTTCCTACACCATGGAAACCGCCTCAGTCGGTCCTGAGACCCTCAAACCCATCTGCATGTACAGGAGCCAGCCAAGATAGCTCCAGGCTTGCATGAACAAGGAAGGATGAACCCTTTAAAACAAACCATGGTAGAGCTGGCACAGCCTGTTGTCTTTCAAAAGGATTATAACTAGCTGCTGCTCACTGATGAATATGGCCCTTTGTGAGCCTGTGTGGGGGACGTGCTGCACAGGGGGAAGGAAAGACTCTGGGCACTGCTTTAAATGAATGCAAACAAGGATGACATTGTTCTGCTGCATCCTCCCCAGAAGAGAGGCTTTGCAGGTTGCCCTCAGATCTGAGGCAACTGCAGCTACCTCTGCTGCTTCACGTGGTCCAGAGAGCCCTTTTGTTCATCTTGGTGTATCAGTAGGGAAAACTAAGTAGAGAATGGGGTCAGTGAAGCCTTTTGCCTGGCAGAAAGCTAAAGGAATCTCTTTCAAAGATAGTTATTTGTGAAGGGGATTTTTCCTATACGTGTGTGCATATCCCAGCCTGAGAGCTACAGAAATCTGTCTTCAATACATAGCTGTTCATGGAGTCCTCAAATCCTGAAATCGCACACTCAGGAGACTTCGAAATTCTAAAACTACCCAAAGTATAAAGTCCACTGAACTGTCGTGAGAAATTGCTGTGAATTGTTCAAATACCCCTGTTCCAATGCTACAATGAACACCTGAAATAGATACTGCAACAACTGAAATATTGAGCATACATGAAAGGATTTAGGCAGGAGCTTTCTTGCTCTGGAACTCACAGGGGGGAGCAACTTTGAAAAGTGCACCTTTCCAGCAAGTGTCTTCTGTTATGCTGATAACTCTGCTCTTACCATTAAAAACAGAAAACAGTGTGCAGTGTTTTACAGAGAGCTGTGTTGTGGTGGAGCAATGGGAAGCTGAAAGATTTTAAAGAACTGGTTTGTTTGGTTGGTTTTTTCCCCCTCTAAGTTGAGTTTTGTTTCAAAAACTTAAGTTAGATCTTAAAAAATGTGTGAAAATAAGAGGATTTGGTCTAAGCCTAGAAGTTGCTTGCTTTTATGGGAGAAGTCAGAGCTCAGAATTACATTTTAAGATCTACTGCACCCAAGGAATAAATGGTATCTTGGCTTATCTTATTTCTGGCTTGGACATTAGGACTTGAGATAATTCCCAGCTCTGTCACTGACTTCTCACATAGCCACAAACTTCTGCGTATTACAGCCCACCTGGAAAAAGAGTGTAAGAGACCTTTCATCTCACAAGCTCTCCAGATAGGCACTGTACCTCCCACGGAGCATGTCAGAAATCAGTTCAAAGGGCTGGATAACCCTTGAGATTTGAGGAACAGAAAAGTAGAATTACGGATAAAGCTGATGAAATTAAAAGCAGCTTGAATAAAGAGAAAGATGAAATACACCAGAACTACAGGCAAAGTTATCATCAGTAGAAATTTTCCCCTTTGTTTTTTTTAATGTGAAATTGAAGCTGATTATGGCTGCTTGAATCCTGAAGCCTGCTGCTGTTTCATTGTGCTCAAACAGGTCCTCTTACTATTAATCAGTTAAAATTGTATTTGTATTTTAATCATTAGAAAGTATATTCAGGTTTTAATTCTTTTTCTTAATTTCTCCCTGTTTATTTTTTTTTTTCATTACTCTGTTGCCAGGAGTTAAGAAATTACAGTTGAAAAATTAAATGTCTTTTGTATTTTCATCCCTGTAATTTACTTAGCTGCTGGATGTAGAAAGACAAAAGGAGAATAAATTGCTTGAAAGCAGATAGAGGCTTCATTTTCCACTGCCTTTGAGTTACTGATATTACATTGGACACCACATGGAAGGTTTTGGCTGAGAAATTAGCATGAGAATATCTGGCACATCCTGAAACACATTTTCAAGTCAATTTTCCAGACAGAACCACTTAGCAATGAATGCTGAAATACACCACACTGCTAGTCATTATCAGCTGGCACATGGCTACTTCACCAAAAAAACCCTGGTCCATCCAGGGCTTAGCTCTGCAACAGGGACCACATGGGCATAGGGACACGTGCATGTCTCTCGGTGCCTCCCACAACACCCAGACCCCAGGCAGGAAAGGCCCCATGTGCTGTGCCCTTCAGTGAAGACACCTGCTAACATCTCAGCCTAAGGATTCCTCGGATTTTCCAAATAACTAGTGACTGCTGACACAATTTCTTGCTTATAGCCTTACCCAGCATCTTGAATTCTTGCCAGTTGCCCTTTGCGGGTTTATTTTGAATTGTTGGGGAACTCAGGTGCAGCCTGTCCCCTACCAAGCACCCTCAGCCCACCTGGACTCCAGGTAGGGAAGATTAGTGATTTCAAATCCTCATTTCTTGCAGGTAGAGTCAGCTCAGGACAGGCTGCAGCCAAATGTCTGCACACTGAGAATTAGGGAGGGCTCACATCAGTGCTTATGGATTCAAGAAACACAGCAGCAGCAGGTTGCTTTCTAACATTCCTCTCACAAGAGGTAAAAATTCAAATGCTCTGCCTGGGAATATGGTGAGTTGATACTTGGTGTGAGATGTTGTCTACCCACCTGCCTTGTGCTCCCCAGGCACGCAGCAGTCAGTATAGGTAGGATCAGGGTAGGGATGAAATGATGAGGCTCCTATGGGTTTGCTCCCCCTCCACGTCAGTCTCTGAAGCCCTGAAGCACAGTCAGGCTGCCCTCTGACCATTCAGCTCAGCTCACTTTCTCTCCAGGCTGGTGCCAGGGTGAGAAACACAGACTGGAGGATCATAGAGAGAGCTCACATCTTCCTGCCTGCTCTCCAGAAGTTTGCTGCATGCATAAACAGAGAGAGACATGGAAAATTCTTCCAGGGCAGGCAGGGATTGCAAATAAGGCCACACAAGAAGGATGTATAGCTTAGCCTTTTCTCCCCCTCAATTTGCATATCCCCCAACAGCTTTATTGTTTCACTTAATCTCCTATTTTTTTATCTTCCCCTGGTGATATACCTGAAGGATGCACTCCTGTTTTTCAATTAAACATATTCAAACAGCAAGGCTCTGCACACTTCTCTCTTTTAACCTCTCCCTTGAAACTCACCCTTTGATTTGCCCACTGACTCCTGCTTCTAGTCCCTTGATTTCCCTCTAGCTAAGCAGCATCTTCCTAGAATATGAATCCATCCAAGCTCATTTCCTCTCCCTAGAGATTTAGCTCAAATTTATCAGAAAGCCTTAGATTGCCCTGAAGCAGGTATTTATAATCCCCCCTTCTCTCACAGGCCTTTGCAGCTCTGGAAGGAAAAGGTGCAGACACTCAGAGACGCCCTTATAACAGATGAGGGCAGTTATGTAGGACCTATTCAACAGGAGGGGAAAACAATATTTTCCCTCTTTTTTTTCTTTGATGATAATCTTTCTTTTCTAGAGCAAACAAATTCCAACTGGTTACTTTTGTAAGCTCCTTCCTTGCACTTGCAGCTGAGATTTTTTGTGCTATAATGGTACTAAGATATGTAGGATGCTAGGGGCTGTATAAATGTAAGACTCCTGATACATACAGAATCATAGAATGGTAGGGGTTAGAAAGGACCTTTGAAGATCATCAAGTTCAGCCCCCCTGCCAGAGCAGGATTACTTTGAGCAGACCACACAGGAATATATCCAGGCAGGTTTTGAAAGTTTCTAGAGAAGGAGATTCCACAACATCTCTGGGCAGCCTGTTCCAGGCTCTTTCACCCCCACAGTAAGGAAGTTTTTCCTCATGTTGAGGTGGAATGTCCTGTGTTCCAGTTTGTGACCACTGCCCCACATCCTATCACAGGCACCACTGAAAAGAGACTAGCCCCTTCTACTTGATACCCACCCTTTAGATATTCGTAAACATTGAAAAGATCCCCTCTCAGCCTTCTCTTCTCCAGACTAAACAGCCCAGGTGTCTCAGCCTTTCCTCATAAAAGAGATGTTCCAGTCCCTTAGCCATCTTCACAGCCCTCACTTGGACTCTCTAGTATTTCTCTGTCCCTCTTGGGCTGGGGAGAGTCTGGATGTCAGAGAAGTGACATTCTTTTCAATACCACCCGGATAGCAACCAATATTAGATACGGATCTATTTTTTAGACCTCCCCGTTCTTGGAAGGTATTGCTTCTGCACCACCTCTCCCCAAGTCCCTCCAGTGTGCTACAGACATCGATTAGCTCCAATCCTATGTGAGAAGAAGAAAATACTTAGTTTACATTGCCTCTTGGGATGCTTGGGCACAATGTTAGAGTGACTGAACAGAGTTTTCCAGGGACATGGTGGCAGCACTGTGGCTGGAACCCAGGAGTGCTAAGGTTCAGCAGTGTTGTGTTAAGTATCATAGCTTGCACACCTACAAGGTATGCCCAGGGAAGGCTTTCTAGAGGAAGATCCTTGGAGCAACAGAGCAACACCAGTATCAACACTGAAAATCACAGCTCAGACACCTACTTCATCTCCTCTGCACAGACCTCATCTTCCTTGAGGTTCTCATCCACGCTCCTACGCTCTCCTTGCTCTTGCAAGCCCTGGTGTCAGGGACAGATAGAATGGGCCTAATCCTGCAATATGCAGAGTTCCCACTGCCTGCAGGCAGGTCAGATGGTGCCGAGTCATCCTCAGGGTGAAATCTGGGAAACCCAGTCCTGCCAGGAGGATGTTGCACCAGGGGCCAAACATTGCACTGGCTACAGCCACTGCAAGCAGAGTGGGCCCTGAATGGAGCACGACCATCTGTGAATTTACTATTCCTTCTCAAATGCTAATTAGTTATTTACATAAAACTTTGGAACATTTTAATTAGTTGCGTTAATTTAGAATTCACAGAAAGAGAGCTATAAAAGTCTATTATATGGGACGCTTATTCAAATGAAGCTTGAAATGGCACATGGTGATGTACTCGCAAACCTCCTGCCAACATAGTGAGAAAAAAGAGAGGGTGGCCAGGCTTTGAGTAAGGCAGCAGGGAGAGTGGCATTTCTGCTGCACTGGGTAAAGCTGAGAAACTGGTCCTGATTAGGGGGATGGTCCTTTCCCACTCGAGGTCTCAGCTTGACAGGCCCAGGCTTATATTGTCCAACATTGTCATATTTGACATGTGCTTCTCATCAAGGGATCATTAACATTTTTCTCTTTTCTACTGGTCAGCTGTTGTTACTAAACTTGTAGAAAGTCACTATTATGTTTGAGTTGATTTAAGACAGTTCAAATCAGAAAAAAATAGACAGCAGTTTGTGAAGGCACAGGAACGAGAAGGATGGACATCAGTCATATGATCACGCTGCCCTGTTTCTTTAGGACATTAGGTGATGTAAACAGATCACTCTCGGTATGGACTTGGCAGGTGGGCTATAAGCTCCCCTTGGACCACTTCACAAGCCTTGCCATTCAGCTCAAGCCCTGGGACGGGCACCACAAGGCAGCAAAACTCCCTCTTGCTCTGTGTAGGCTGTGACAACATGCCTAGACTGTTCCTCTGCCATCCCACCTACGGTTACCGCCTGCCGCGGCAATAAAGGCAATGCCTACTAGTCCTGCTTCAGCTGGACCTTTATTCACAAGGTAGGTGGAGAAGGACTTTCTTTCATCAAGTTCTTCCTTTCCTCAGCATTAAATTCAATAAAAGCGAAGATGCTTGTATGTGGTTAGACTGATAACTCTGTAAACCCATCTGTCTCAAGTTGTCACAGAATCTAAATTACACCATCACCATTAATCCAAAGATAAAGAAATGCCCAAGCAGCTATATAAAATAAGAGACAAAATAAGAGACACTCGGCCCTAAGATTTCACCTGGCAGGGAAAATTGTTTTCTATACAAAATACAGCACACATTACCTCTTGAGGTTAAAGACTTGTTTCAATAAATCTACAATTGTTCCGAGCTTGCTTTTACTTGGAAACTGTCTTCCTTGAAGGAAGGCAAGTTCCAGCATCACATCCAGTTGTGATAGAGCTGCTGGCTGCCTGAAGAGCTTGAGGACAGCATGGAACGAGGGAAATGCAATGCTAGATCCAAAACATAACAAACAGAATTCACGGGTGGTGACATTAAAAGCAAGAGGGAGCCACAAACTTTTCTCTGCTCCATGACAAAACACCAGTTCTCTTGGGACTCGCAAGAGGGTTATGAATATCTTAACATCATCTTCTGAAACTCAACAGAACAGTAGGAATGTTGCACTGAAACAGATTCGCTCCACTAAAATCAATGGGACAGTTGGGGTTCCTGTACTACTTTGATGAACCAGGCTGTTGAACAAATAATGCTAAAAAGACCATGTTTTCAAACCAGAAAGGAAGTTTTAGCTGTATAGACTCCATGGGCATCTACTACTCCGCACAGATACTGGAAAATATAAATCATTGTTCATAGAAGGGAAAGATCACAGATGACTGTCATGAGAGGCAAGAGGCGACTATCAGGAGCAACGATCTGTTCATTAGCCTTTGGGTTATGCTTGCAGAATAAGAAGCAGGGATAAGTCTGTCCCGGTTTGAGTTAGAACAGAACTAATTCTGTTCAGTGACTTTACTTTTCGGCTCAGTCTCTTCTAACCAACTGCACATGCTGAAGTTAACGTCATGCTTTTGCAGGCAGTGTCTGCTTCTAGCAGTCATAACACTTGGTGTTTAGAGCTCCTACCAGGGACTGGTGTGCATACCAAGGTCACTGCTAGATCCTGTGTACTACATTGGAGGGTGCAGAAAGTAAAAGGCTGCACCTGCGGGGAGGAGCAGACAGGACAGGTGACCCTAAACTGACCAACAAAGTATTTCATCCCATGTATGTCATACTTGGTGTAAAGCTGAGGGATCACTAGGGCCAAGCTCTCTTCAATGACTGGCATCCAAGGAAGACTCTGTCTGTTCTGCCTTCAGTCCTGATCCATGTGTTCCTGAATCCAGTTCCAGAATCCAGCTCCTGAATCTCGTTCCCATCTGCTGCTGAGTCCATCCTGGGCCATCCCCAGAGCCTGCTCCACAGTACCGTTGGTGACAGCAATGTAAATGCCATCACAGGGGTTGTGTTTGAAACTGGTTTTGTATATATTCCATTTTATTATTATTGTTTTCATTAAAGCTGTTTTAGTTTCCTTTTGTAATTGATAAGTCTCTTTCCCTTATTCCCTTTCTCTTCTCCTTTGGGAAGGGAAAGGGGTTAACAGCACCTGTTATAGGTTTAAGAGACTGCCCAGACTCTAAACTTTAACAAAGTCCTGCTATAAAACCCCCCTGTTAAGAAGGGGAATGGAGAACATGTTGTAAAGTTCAGCTCTGTTTTGCTGGGAAAACAGGTGGACCACTTAACCTAAGGATGGACTAGTTCACCTAGAGATGGAATAACTAACCTGGAGCTCGTTGCTTCTATCTTTGATGTCTTTCGCTTCAGGGGAAAGGATTGGGCCATAGCTCAAGGTTGTGGAATCCCATGGGAGTAGATGTGTCGGTTTGATGGAGACCAGCCTGGGATTGTTGTTTCCATCTTTATCAAAGATGAAGAGCCTGAAGATACTTTGAGAATCACTGCCACCATCAACACAAATTGGTAATATTCTCTAGGCAAGAATTTGTTTGATAGCAACAACAGAAGGGAATGAAGCTAGAAGGCACTGGCAGCCAACTGGCAGGTAGTTCCTGCGTGTCAAATCCTTTAATCCAACCTTTTAAAGCCCATCAAAAGATTTCACAGCCAGTATATAAATGCCATGTGAAATACAAGGCTGTTGGAAATTATTGAGGACAGGAGCCAAGCACAATTCAGAAAGAAATTGGACATCACCCTGGAAAAGGAGAATTTGCAGAACAATGAAGTATTTTTTGGAAAGCCTTTCCGTTTCGATGTATAAACTAGATTCATACTAACAGAGGTGAAGAAGAAACATAACTCATAATTACTCTCTTACTTTCATCTGGCCACAGTGGGAGCCAGCACACCAGAACTGTGCTCAGCAGAGCAACCTCTATTTCTCATTTCAGGCTCTTGCTGTTCATTCAGAGCTCACCCATTGACCCATCTTCCTGTCACAAACTGATTAAGTGCACATGTCAGAGGGACTGCCTGCAATATAAAGCAATCAGTGAAAAGGAAAAGGGAACTGGAGGGTATAAAACAAGTAGCTTTTTACTAGTGACTTCACTGTGAAGGAGCTACAAGTCATGGCAGGGCAGTGGCATATGTCAGGAGAGTCCAGAGGAAGGCCATAGAAGTAGTCGGGGAGCTCAGCCAAGGAAAAGCCCCTGCAGGCTTGCATTGGCTTGAGTGTTGAACCCCTTCTCCAGGTATATGAGTAGGCTCCCAGGGTGGGCTCAGAAAGGTAGGCACACAGCATCATCTCACTGTGCACATGAGGTTCACCCCAAACTTCATTCCTACTGCCCCCAACCCTCACTGGTCTGTCTCTCTGTCGCCTGATGTGAAAGCCTAGATGGAGGACCAGCTTGTAGGAGACAAAGACATGCTGCCTGGACCTCTGAGTGGAGGAAGCAGGCCCGCTCTCATCACCAAAAAAAGGGAAAGGCTCGATCTCAACATCTTCCATGTGCTGGATTCAAAGTGTAGTTTTAATTAAACTGAGGCTGGAAGGACAGAGGAGGAATGACAAAACGGAGTTTGAGGTTTGAAGGTTGTGGTTTTGTTTTGCTTGTAAATTCAATATCCTATGAATAAAGAGAAGTGGAACACCATGGCAGAAAATGGTGCTGGAGAGCACTGGCTCATGGCATCAGGGCTGGAGGGATTAGGAGTTGACATTCCAGCACCTGATGGCTGGTCTGTGCCTCACGTGACAGCTTTGTCATCTACCAGGCTGGTCAGAACTCACCAAGGCTGCAGCCAGGATGAGAGGAAGAGATTTAACAAAGGGGGTAGATCTTTCCTCATCGACTGGGAAGGGTGAGTAGATCTAACTTTACACTTCATCAGAAAACAGTTTCACAAACTTGTGTACTCAGGTGATAAAGAATTGCACTTGGCAGATAGCAAATACACATCACATTCTGTAAATCTTTCCTAAAAGGGCATCACAAATTAATCTCTCTTCTAGAGTTCGTCATTTTTATTTTTTTTTGGGGCATCAGTTATCAGTTTAATTTAACATTACAACATGATTGGGAAACTCCACCAAACAGCTTTGAACACTAATGCCTGGTCATCTAAATATGGAAAATATTTAAAAAATCAAGCTGAAGTCTACCCTCTTTAGCCACACTGCACACAGAGACATGGAAATGTTCCCTGCTATTTATAATATCACTGTTTATAAGTCAAGACTTGTAATTGTTGGAGAGAACAGCAAAATCACAAAAGGTTCAATAAAAGTGACTGGCAAATTAATCTCATTATGCTTGAAATTGAACTGCTTTCCATGCTCCTGGCAGAGATACCTCAAGGATACTGAAATTGCCTGTGCCTCTGTACCACATTCCATAGCATGATCCTTCAGCTTTACACAGTAATGCGGTAAGTCGCCATCAAGCAGGGACGGGAAGGGGAATGTTTACTTAGTGATGTATGAAATGATGAATAAAAACCTCAGGAAAATTTTTGGGGAAAGGGCAGTGAGGGGAGAGCTTTATTACATTATTGGGTCACCATCAACTCCAGAAAAGCAGAAATTTGCACACCTTTCAAATAATGAGGATCAAATGGGGAGAAAAAAAAGAAGGTTCAATGCTGGTTCAAATTTCTGCACATCCAAAAATGTATCTTCATTTCAATTAAATCTTGACCTACTTTTAATAAAGAGAGCCCGCTGTGTCTTGCTACCTCAGAAGACAGGCATTGCCAGCAGGATGCTGAGCTCTCAGGTCCCATCTCACTGGGGAGCGCTGGAGGCTTTCCTCGGGGCAGCGTGGCGCTGTTGCGGCACATGGCTCTGCCTCTGCGAGGGCCATGGGCTGCATCCCACCGTGTCCCAGTGCCCCTCCTCACTGCCATCCCTGTAGGAGAGGTCTACAGCAGACACAGTGAATGAAACAACTTATCTAGTGTCATGAAGCAGGACTCAGATGTGCCAGAAACTGGAACCATGAGCGTGAATCAGGCCCCCCAGTTCCCAGCTCATGCATGGCACGGGCTGTGGCATCACACTGAAGCCCACCATGAGGTCACAAAAAGGGACCTGAGCTGTCATGGAAAGGAACAAACAAGATGGAGAGATAGGTCAGTAATTTTTCTAGATGAGTATTTTCAAAGAAAAGGATAGAGTGATGTTTTGAATAAGTTCCCACAACATACATAATAAATAAGCAATATAATATCCATATACAGACATACCCACATATACACACGGATTACAAAGAGCTCTTCTTAACTCATTAATTCCCTTGGGAGTTAGAAAATCACAGCTAAAACCAGCCATTTGTATGCAGAGGCAGACAGAATTTTATGGGTTTTACTAAGACAGTATTTTTTTGAAAAAAAACCCCAACAAATTAGTGTGGGCTGTACTCAATAATTTTGTCTAAAAAAAATAGCAAGTCAGATATTTTCAAAAAGGAAATTAAAAAGTTGATTGATCTTTATATTTGCAGTTTCATAAGTTTTAATTTTATAACATTGTTATCAAGAGCTGATAATTCAACCTTTGCATAAGATTTCTAAAAAATTGTGTTTTGCGCTCGGAGTGGTTCAGCCGGAAACAGGGGTGGGAAGCACTCACCATAAAAATGGCAAAACTCTCCAAATTTGATTTTAAGTAGGCTTAAACCAATGCTTCCAGTTTTTTGATTCATCTTCAAAGCCCAAAAATTCCCAGTTCTCCCAGGCATTCTTGCGTGTCTGACAACTGGGCAGGCAGACCATGAGCCAGCATCTCTGCTTGCTCCTGCCATTCCCTTCTCTCACTACTGGCAGCGGTTGGACACAGGCAGTTCCCCTTCTGCCTCAGCACTTCCACTTGTCTGCTGCATCTTCAAACCACAGGGCATGAATCCTTGAGCAATAGTATTTGATCTGATATTGCATAATCTGCCGAGCATACAAAAATCAGGAAGACCAGAATAATGTCTACCAGCAGAATGAGTTTGTTGATACTGACTGTTTAAAAAAAAAATAAAGAAGAAAAAGTTATGAACAAATTAAATGTTTTCCCTGGGCTTTGGGAAGATGAAATTGAACACTTGAAGAGACTTTCAATCAAGGCAATTTTCCTGGCCTTTTGCGGTATTCCCTTGACTTTAGTCCTGATCTTAAACAGTGAAGATTTAATCTATCATTGCTCCCCGTGCTCTTGGAATCAAAGCAGTTCAGAGCACTCGTATTTACTGAATGTCATTAGGTCACAGTGATGAAGTAACTGTACTTGTATCCTTAATCCACTCCTGCTTACAAAGCAATATAAAGCAGAGCTGTCTTTGCCTTGTAGCGCTTTACCAAGTAAAGCCCCAGAAGCCGTACCAAAGCTCAACGATGGGAGGTGGAAACAGCTGATCTACATTTCTCTAGGCTAATCTTAAAGGTTAATGGAAAGAGAACAACAGATACTTTGTGAATTACTGCTTTGCATACTAAACTTTGTTTCTTGTGTTGAATGAAAGGGTGGAGGGTTCCTTATTTCGTTATAGAAACTAGCAGTAGTTGATTTTATTCATAGTACCACGGAATTTTATTTACCTCGTGCCTGGAGGAGATGACAGATGCTACCAGCAATAACAAAAGCATATGCCCAAAGGACTTACTGAGCTACTTGCAGAAGTACAAGCACACCTGGCTACAGAGGAGAGAAAAATGGAGAGCTGCTCCCTGGGGATTTGCAACAGCTCCTTTCCTCTGCAGGCAGGCACATGAGGAGACCTGCAGGATTCACCAGCTCTGCCACACTGACTGCACATACTGCTGCTTTAGGCAAGTCTCTAGCAATCCATCCTGCTTGGTTTTTCACTATGCATCTAGAATAAGCCTGAGTGAGGATTTGCGTGATGGTTGTTCCAGAGACCACATTCCACGGAGCCACAAAACCTCACAGTTCCAAACACTCTCTTGTGAGGACTCATCAGGATTGAAACTAATGATAATATCAGTCATAAATACTTTCAGGAATGACAAAACTTCATCCTGCATTGCTGTTGTTGAGTTGTGTCTCACTGTTTGTAAATATGTTGAACAACTAATTCCTAAACTTCATACTCTTCCTCTCAGGATATTCCCTACTGAAAATTTGTGCTTCACATTGAAAGAAACCGATTCTTCATTCAACAAATTAAATGTTTGCCAGAATGGTGTATGAAGATCATCAAACTCTCTGCTTCTTTCCACCAGGCAGGACTCGGCTTTACCAGCCTGCAGAAGGGACCCTGCCACTGCTCAGCCTCCAGGGCATCATGAAGGAACTCCGAGAGCTTCCTCGCTGTGTGCTCCTCCCTTGCACCATCAACAAATACTTCCACGGTCAACATTTCTGAGGTAGCCATGGTCCTTGGGGACTTGGCCTGAGATACACAGAGCAAAGGTGTCAGCTCAGAGTCATTTAGAGTCCAAATCTCACAAATTCTTTCCCAAGCAGATGCAACATCTCTGAGCTGTTTTGCCCTGAACACTGGAATATTTCTTCTGCTTGGGCAAGTAATCAAATAGGTGTTACTACACGTAAAAGACCAATTAAGCTTGTTCTTAATTTGCAGAATAGTATTTAAGGTTAAACTCATGTTTAAATAACAAGCGATTTTTTTTTTCTTTTAATTAAGATTTATACAGGTTCCCATCTGTGGATTAAGCAATGAAGTTCTAATGATCAGAGGTTCTAATTACGATCATTCTGTAATGGAAATAATGGTATGCCTCTGAATAAGACAATTATGTTACCAGTTAATGGACTAATGATCTCCAAAGAAGGACTAACAAAGGTCTGTAAAAGACTCTTGCAGTTCTTATGAGGATGTGCCTGCTTGTGAACACCTCCATGTAGTATTCAAACAAGTATAACGTAATAGATGATAGCGTGACATGTCCAAAGATATATGACAAGGTGTTGGTAATGGCTGAAGGTCAAGGGCATACCAAAAGTAATGGAATTAATTATTAATACAAGATAGAAGAAAATAAGCCAGAGAAGGCTCCGTGAAGGGATGTAGGAGACAGATTACAAGCATAAAAAGGGAAGTCAGTGGGAGTCAACACTGGGAAAGCAATCAACACCTACCACAATATTGGTCCCACTGGCTGAAACTGGCTCTCTTCACACTCTCATTGATGAAATACACTTGAATCTGGTATTTCTTCTTGCCTAAATGACCAGCTCTAATCACAAGCTCCACACCTTGCGGCTTTCTTCATCGTTCAGCTGGTCAGGAAAGAAAAGATAATTACAGAATGTTTGTTTAGTAATTGTCTGGTTCTATTCTAGAGTTTGCTTCTGGTGCTAACAAATGCGACTCCATTACGTCATTTATCATGTGAATAGTCAGGTTGAGGAACATTTAAAATCAGGAACTATTTTGGTTGCATGAGAAATAACCCCACAGAACAACTGACAGCATGTGTGAGCAGAAAAAATCCATGCCTGGAAATGATAGGTTAGGTGATTTCACCAGATAAAAAGCTTAAGGAAATCTCTTTTCACCAGCAAAGCAGAGTGTTTGTGGGGAAGGGAAGAGCTGCAGCCCCATATTTGTCCTCACGAGGCAGTCCAGATTACCAGTTATTTAACTGATTTGCTAGGAGACATTTGTTTTCTGTTACCTTTTCTGCTATCACCCATTGCAAGGGAGAACTTCTATTTAGGTCTTGAAAATTGTACTCTAAGCCTGACTGGAGTACAGATGACATAGGTTGTAATTATATCTCAGATGTGGCAAGAACAGGAAAGTGGAGCTAAGGGGAGGCACCAGCCAGATGTTACGCACAGATACATCTGGAAAGCGATGGGGATTCACAGCTCTTATCCGAATAGCTCCCTCACCATAAACCTGCGTTTGCATCAGAAACATTAAACTCCCCCTGTTGCACTGTAGCACCAGGTACACGACTTTCTCCTGACTTAGTACGGCCCAACACAATGCACTTATCCATTAGGGTGGGATCTCGCACATATCCCCCATACAGGTGTCATTTGTGTTGAACCTGAGCATAGTGATTTGGGCTCAGCCCAGAGAAGGGCAGCTGGGAGCACATAACCACGTGAGAGCAAATTGGACATTTCCTCTAAGGGTATTTTCAACCTGAAAAGAATTTGCTGATTGCACAACTGTGGGTTGAGAAACCTGTCTGAAGTGACTGGTGAAAGAATAAAACATCCATTTAATAGGGTGCTCTCCCAGCAACAGTGGAACAGAAGTTGTTTGACAATACTTTGGGTAATATCTTGAAGACTGTAGGTGACTAATAATAGCAGTGCCTTTTTTTCCCCAAAATAAGAAAGTCATAAAAATGATGGTTTACAGAGACCAAAACTATTTATAAACTGAAGAAGAATTCAGTGAAGAGTTTTGACTAAAAAGGAGTGGAGGGGAGAATTTTAATGTGCTTGAAATAGAAGACAAATCTTAAAGAAAAAACCACGCAAATTTAAAGTATTTTAAATGGTCTTAAAAAAAGTTGAGTGGTTCAGACATAAAGGGACACCTTTTGTTTTAGATCAGATGAAGATTTTATGATCACCAGGATGAGGAATCTTCCTTTGAAATGTCCTCTAACTTCAGCCTTCTGAGGATGGGCAGAGGACTTCAGTTCACCCAGGATCTTTCATCCATACTCTTCACAGAGAAATCGTAATAAAGAGAAATGCAACTGAAAAAAAGTTCCCAGGAGCACTGAATTCCATCATAGGGCCTATTGTTCATTTCCTTTTGGCCAGTTACTCTCTTCCAAAGTTTCTCTGGCATATTATGAAGACTAAGTGTTAAACCTGGGAGGTCATTTAACTTGGAGCTTGTCGAGCACATCTTTACATTGCCGGTTAACGACTTGTGAACTTCATTGTCAGATGCTGCTTTGCGACTTTGCATCTCCCAGTTGATGGCTCTTTGCCATGAGCCGAGCAACTGCCGGGGTTCGAGGGTGCCTCTCGCCCCTGTGAAATTCAAGTTCATTCTTTTTCTGCTCCCCTCGCTTTCTCCTTGCAAATTTATGACTTGCTAACAAATGCGTTGCTCTTGATTCCCTCCTCTTCAGTGATCTTTAAGATCCTTCATTTCATAAGGAAGAGGCAGGTGGGTGATCTGCTTCCAAAAAAAAAAGTCTCCATAAGCGTGACTTGTGTCTTAAGGCTGCCTATACACCTATTCAATTTCTGTTGACTTAATTCAGTCTTTTTTTTTTGTCAAGTTACATAGCAGTAATTAACTGCCCTAAACAAAGTGTTTTCCTCAAGGTGCCCACATTCCTGTGAGAGCTGTAGGTTGTTGGCACCCACACACGCAGGCAGCATCCTTTCATCACTCTTTATACAAATTGAATATTTCCTCTGCTGATCTTTACAACTGTTCTCCAAATACCATCCACAATTAATGAAATATTCCTGGGGCTCACCTATTCCTTCAAAAACCTTTGTCTAAGCTTGTTATGCCCTCGGAGGCTAGTAACATTTATTGCACCTTTGAAAATTTGGGCTCAATCTCTCTTCCTGCTACAGGAAATGAAATAGTCTTAAGGGCTTCTGATTTTCCCTTGAAGATAGATGTGGAAACCCAGGATTAGAAGTAACCAGGAGCATCCCTGAGTCCTGCCCTCTGCTTTCATGGAGCTCATGATGCCATTTATAATGACATCGATTTCCATTTAAAAATTGATTTACATATTAAGCTATTTTACCCTTTCTGCATCTGCCAGGAGGCTGCTCCATAAACTTTCCTAAACGGTGCTTCACAAGGTAATAATAAAGAGGTGGGGTGGGTCTTTAGCAGAAGCCACCCACATCCAAGTGGCACCACTGCTGTGACAGTGCTAGCAAGACCAGCATGTCCCTCTGCTCCTGTCACAGGAGCTGGTCCACTGCAGCTTCACGAGGCTGCATTGCGCTGCTCTGGCACCCGGGAAATCAATAGCAGTTGGGGTGGGAGGAAATTCAGCACATTCCTAGTAAATGTGCAAATGCAAATTTATTGCTCCTAAGTCTTCACTAATGTAAATCCAGTGAGGTCAATGGAGTTAGAGCAAAACCGGCCATTCTGCTTCATCTGTTACGCTCATTTTTATAATGATGGATAGCAGCTATTAAGAGAAGGGAACTTTCAAATGCCTGGAAATACACTAACCTGGGAAATGAGCTGCAAGGATGCCAGGAATCACTCTTTGCGCAGATGAGTATTCTGCCTCACCACAGTGCACAACAGTGCCAAAAACCTCCACCAGCGTGAACTGCTACAGCTCCATCAGCGCAGTGCTGATTAACAGGAGCAGAAGGTCCTGCCCTCTGAAACACACCAGCCTGTTACAGAGGAATTCCCGATTTTGGCAAGTAACAGCATCTCCCCACATCAAGGCCTTGCTAACCTGCAGCTGCCCTCTCCAGGGACTGTGAAAGGTTTTCTGCAGTTTCTTGAGTTTGCTCCTAAGATCTTCAGTTGCTTGTGTAACCTTTCTAAGAGTTACACAAAAGGATTGTTTTCCTTAAGAAATCCTTAACTTATGCATAGATAAATCGAGAGTCTGAAGGTTAACGTTGCTTCATCACTGCTGAAGTGAAATCAAAGATTTAAAAGGCCATTCTGAAAAATGAAATTGCATTTTTAGGGGAAAAAGTAAACCACTATTGATTATAATAATAAGCTTTAGGAATGTGCTAATGGAATTTTTTTCATTCACCAGACGCGATGCTCTCTTTTTTTCTGTAAGTACTGCAGTTCATCATCAGACAGCTACTCAGAAAAGCTGTGTTTTGTTCAGAAAAAAAGACTATTAAAAGCTATTAAAGGATCAAAACATCTGTCTAAACTTATGTCAAGACAGGAAGAGCTTTTACAGTTTGGTAGGATTAAGAACATGACATGTTAAGGCTTTTCCAGGTTTCTTAAGATCTTTTAATTTGCTCTGTTTACCCAGAAAAGACAGTGTTACTTCAGTACCTTTTCCCTTTTGCAGTGGTGTCAGCAAACCATCAGCCAGAGAAGCAAAGTGTCTAAAAACAGCTCCAGAGACCACTCCATGTAAAAATACCTAGCAGTAGGGAATTGCTTAGAAGACCAAGGCCATATTCAGATTATCTAGCTTTAGTAATTTGCTCACAGTCTGCTGCTTCTCACTAACATCAGTGAGCAAGCAAGGTAAGCTACAGCTAATTAATGCCCAGATCAGATATTTTCTTCAAAGACTGATAGAGATGCTGTTCTTGCCCAGCTGAAATGCCAACTCAGTTAAAGTGTCCTTACAAACTCCACGGTCAATTTATACAAATTCAGTTATGTTTGAATGTGTTGTGCAGAAGGATATTCAGGCATCCTAAACACAAACTCTGTCCAACGTGTGTACCTGAGGGTCAGATACCTGCCAAATGTTGCAGCCTTTAGCAGGATGAGAAGATGTTCCTCTCCATCACTGATTTGTGTAGCTTTAGCTTATATGAAATACAGACTCATAGGACTGGAAAATATCTCCGGCCTTAGGCTCTATCAAAACATTTGTGACAGAGATTTGAATGGACTTAGGTGCAAGTCATGTAAGGCCAAGTTTCCATTTGAGAACCATTTGCATTAGCAGTCCTACCACCACAGCAACACAGAGGAGGAGACGCTAATCATATTTAGCACATGAACATGGACAACAGCTATTTGCTACATCCTCAGGAATAAAAGTAGATGACCTCATAGCAAAGCTGTGCTTCCAATCCCTTCTCATTGTGCAGGAGTTTTCTAGAGGTTCACACAACTTGCCTCACCAGGGAGTGACATGATTTGAGATCTAGTTTGGACATAGTAATATGGCAAAGAATAAACGATCTGTGTTAGTTAAGCTCACCTGACACAGATACAATTGCAACTCCTCGTGCATTTTGATGAATGGGCAGCGTGTACCTGTCTGAAAGCCACGTGTGTCTGCACAGCCAGGCACAGGTTCCTCCCTCGAAAATGGTCTCAGCAGAAAATATTCAGCCCTTATACCCATGTGTGGGTAACCTCAGCTTCTTGACAGAAGCAGATGGGAAGTTCATGTGCTGCTGAGTTATAAAAGTCTGTCATTCTCCTGTTTCTTCTGCGTCCTGTATGTTAGGTTATCAGGCGTGCTCTTCTCAATGCCAGTTAAAACGTAGGTGTAAAACACAGAAGGCACGTTCATTTATAACCACACAGACTATAATTATATGTAGTCTAGGGCTTGTTTCCTGAACTAGGAAGCAGGAAAAATGGGTTAGGTGGGTGTGAGTAAAGTAACAGGCAGGAACATGTCTTTTAGAGGTTATGAAACTACCTTGATTTCTCAATATCAGAAATGCTGGGTAGGAAGAAACAAATCAGAAAACTGCGTGCAGGCTGGGAGTTGGGACAAATACAAGAGAATTGGGAACTGACAAGGGAATAGTAACAATTTTCTGATCCAGTCCGGGAACTTAACATCGCAAGCAAAAATGGAGGAGAAATATAAGTCACCACTACATGTTATCCGCGCAATGATAAATGCAATCTTGGGATTAGCAGGTGAGATATTTCAGTGAGAACCGTGGACTTTCATGTCATTGTATGAACATCAGTGAGACTTCCTCCCAATTAATACTGGAACTACTTTTGGTCATCCATATGCACTTTAGGATTAATTGAAACCAGAGCAGATGGAGGGAAGAGGTCCGAGGTGAACTGAGAGTCATTTAAGAAAGAAGATTGAAAAGCCAGTCCTGGGTAGCTCGAGGGGGAAAAAGAGGCAAGAATCATCTCCATAAAAATACCTGAGTAAGGAGCGGTGAGCAAAACAGCTACTGAAAGGAGAGCCAATGCTGGTGCCAGAGTATGTGGGAATAAACAGGTGATGGAAATGACACGAAGGTTCCTGACCATCAGAAAAATGGACAATCTGGGAGAATCTCCCTGGAGTAATGGGCAGAAAGTATAAATTTATTTTAAGTTGGAGCACAGTCCTTTTATGAAAAGGACCATAAATAACATTGTCCCTGATACGGCAGAGAACTGGGCTGTATGATCCAGGCTCCTCCTGTGCTTCTAGCTCTAAATTGCCTAATGGGAATAGAACAGCAGCAAATCAAGGCCTTTGGCCACTTGTTACTAGAGATCCATGCAATATTTTTGCAGCGGTCGCAATGCCAGCAGCTCCAATGTCCTGGCTAAAGACCAACACACTCCTCTGCTATTTATGTCCACCCCCCACGGTTTCACTTAGTAATGCTACTCTTTGTTCCTTGCCCAAAAATTGTGGCACAATACAGCTTGGTTTTTGTGCTTAAAAAAATGTTTTCTATTTACTGAATTGCTCTCCAAACTGTAGTATAATTCACTCTAGGGTGTAGCTGTATTGCATTTTAACCTGCACAGAAATAGCACATGCAAGTGTGGAGAGAGGATGGGAGAAAAAATAGCTATACAAAAATAATTCTTATGACAGCACTGAGCCCAAGTGAGCAATATTATCCTTATTTTACAGTAGGGAATTGCTGATTTTTTTTCAGCTGTAAGGAAAAAAGAGTTTGAAACCCTTCCCATGAAAACACAATAAGCAGGTGTGCTTTGGGGCTTTGCTATCAGCTGTAGCCTTAAAATAATCTCTAGAAACTTAGTTTTGAACCTTAATTAGTGAACCTTTCAAGGAAGTCTAAAGTGGAACTCTGGCTTTCCATCAAAATCAGGGAAAATTAATGACACTGGCCTAAAGACCCTAATTTGCACTGGCAGGCTAGGATTTTGGAACAGTATGAATTTCCCAAGTTGTGTTGATGACTGTTAACATGCGTTACCAGTATTGCAACAGTGCCCAGACACTCCCAAACAAGAATAATGACATGTCCTATCCCAGCTCTGTATCTATGGATGGCAGATATTATGTAGAACAAGGTATTATTATTATTATTTAATTTTTCTACCAATCACTAGAGCAGCTGAGCTACTCCCACAGCTGCATAAAATATCACGATTAAAATATGCAATCCTTTTGTCATTTCATCTTCTGTGAGAAAAGTGGACTGTCGTATTTCAAAAGAAGAATTTAAGCACATTTCTCTGTAAGTACTTCGGAAAATACAGCTCACAAAACATGCCTTGCTATTCCAGTTTTGCCTATATTCAAGTAATATAGCCAAGTATGCAGATACCTAAATTAGCTGCAGACAAGATAGCTTGGATCCTTGAGCTGTGCAGGTAGCAGGGAGTAAAACACAGACTAATCAGCCCTAACAGTAGAGTGAACACACAGCTCTGCCTTAACTAGTTACTTTAATACTTGGATGGATTTGGGTTAGAGACGGCTTGAGTAGAGCTGACTCTAAGCACAAGCCAAGTAGGCAGATTTTCAAGGGCGTCCACCATCAGGACATGAAAGTTGCTGAGATAAGAAACTTTCTGCCTAATTTTGCTGTGCCAGAGCTTTGGGAAGGGAAGGGGAGAGAGGGAGGAGGAAGAGCTACTCCTGCCAGAGCAGCAGGATCAGTGCTGGCCTCCCATCGCAGCTCCTTCATACCCTCTGGCAAGGCCAG
Source organism: Baryphthengus martii (assembly GCA_013396935.1). Classification (NCBI taxonomy): domain Eukaryota; kingdom Metazoa; phylum Chordata; class Aves; order Coraciiformes; family Momotidae; genus Baryphthengus; species Baryphthengus martii. The sequence goes on from VWZK01001567.1 coordinate 1,027,830, forward strand.
GCCATAGCTACTCTTCCTCAGGATGGGGGGAGTACTTTGGATGTGCCTACCTTGATGAACTGATGAGGGCAAGGACCCCCTTTCACAGCCGCAGTGTGTGTGCAGTGGTGCCTTACAGGGCCTTGCAGAGGAGACAGAGAGACGTGTGCTAGCGGGGGCTGTGAAGAAGCACCCTGGCCAGGCCCTGCTCTCCAAGATGGTTTTGTTGCAGAGGATTTTCATGGGGTGGAGTGCAGCTTGGTCTCCTGGATATGCTGGAGCCGCCTCCCGAGGATAACGACTGAAATAGTGAACTCAGTCCCAGTGTCGTAGTCAACACTACTAAGAAGTGCTGCAGCACTCTGAACCAACAGGAGTTTCCTCAGCACTAAAGGCTTTGTGTCCAGATACAGCACTTCGCTGTCAGACCGCCAAGAGGTGTCAAAAGCACAAACAAAGCCAGGTCACTCACTGCCAGGATGGAAGTGCCTCCTGGCCAACCGGAGAGAACTTTCCTCCCTGATGAGAGCAAGGGCACTCCTGCACTAGGGGCTGCACTGATTATCGCTGGCCACATTCTCCAGAAGGTGCCAGCCCAAATTTCTGCAGGTTCTTCCACTCCTCAGCTTCACTATCATTACTTTGGAGTCTGCTTCAAGCACCCACTCCCCATCCATCAATAAATGCAGCCTCTGGGTTGCACCCGTTGCAGTGTCACAGCAAAAAGGTGCCACTTCTCTGGGACGAGGTGGCATCGTGATGTCGCCAGCGAGCCCTTCCCTCCAGCAGGGAGGGAGACGGAGAAAAATGGCTTTCCTGGGACGCAAGCGGCCCGCAGAGAGCGAAGGGGCTGCAGCAGCGTTAGAGCTGTGCCCCTCGCCCGCGTTACCCGATCTGGCAGCGGGCTGGCGCCAAAGGCTCCCCACGTCTCTTGGCCGCCCCTGGGACGCGGCTCCCCGCCTTGAGGCAGCTGCTTGACCGTCCGCCCGCCCCCGGCGGCAGCAGCTTC